>JAPYYQ010000344.1:0-89405 GCA_030522585.1 Anagyrus pseudococci
GAGAGAGAGAGAAAAATGTGGCTGGTGTGAGAAGAGAAGTCAAAAAGAAGGGAGAGCCAGCCGAGGTGACAACCCTTTTTATTTAGGGGCCAAGTTTTCTCGCGCCTCGGCAAATCCGATATTGAGCCGAAGACGCTGGGGCGCTGGGGGAGCGTCTTTGACGCTGTCGCCTTTTTCCCTCTTTTTTTTTCTTTCTCTCTGTCCCCGCGACGATTTTATATTGCCGTCGCGCGCACTTTTCGTTCGCAGCAGAGAACCCAGCAAGCACAAGCCCTCTCTCTCTTTCGTTTTTCGGGCTTTTCGAAACTTTTCAATTAGCAAAGCCCGAGCGAGAGTCGGTAATTAATTTTCGGCTGTTTGACTGGGCGCTTTTCAAATGCCACGAGAGCTTACCAAGATTTGAAATGCCGACGCGCACACGTATATAATTTCGATTTGTTCATAATAAAATTAATTAAAAGCACGCGAGATTTGGTTTTGTAAAAAAAAATAGCGAGCTTTTTTTAAAAAA
Source organism: Anagyrus pseudococci (assembly GCA_030522585.1). NCBI lineage: Eukaryota > Metazoa > Arthropoda > Insecta > Hymenoptera > Encyrtidae > Anagyrus > Anagyrus pseudococci. The sequence continues at coordinate 512 of JAPYYQ010000344.1, forward strand.
AAAAATCATAATTACGAGAAAATTAAGTGAATTAAAAATTGTCCCGGACTCGCATATAACGTATATTCCAACTGGCGTCCAGTCGATTTTTTTTGTTAAAAAAATTATATAAATTTCCGAATTTTCCGAGTTTTTCTCGCTTACCTACGCCTCGCGGCGTTACAGCTAGCTTTCACGTTCGCTCGTTTTTCACCTGTTCGTCCAGCAGAGCTTAACGACGTAACCTCTCATGCTAATCCCAGTGTAAAAAAAGGCCTTACTGAGAGTCGGCAGGCTCCAAACTCGCGTAAACTCTTCGGCCGCAGAGGAGTCAGCTTCACAGGGTATAGAAGTCCAAATTTCCAAGCGGCTGTTGAGACAAAGCCAAGACTCCCCCAGCCGCATTCCTCGGCTACATTCTCGCTCCAATATTTTATTTTTCTTTCACCCTCCCGAGTCTTTCTCGTTCGGTTAGAGTCGCGTAAATAATGCGATCACTTGGCTCACTGTTACCTGCAACTTTAGAGGCACTCGCTCACGTGCGATTCGACTGGAATTCACTTAGCGAGCCTGCGACAATCCTACGTTCCAAGCTATTTTTTGCATAGCTTCAACTTGCGCGCGTTTAATTATATTTATTACGATCTCCTGCTCGCCTTTTTTCTTCCGCTTTCTTACGCAATATTTACGCATCTGCTTGCAATAAGGAAAAATAACAAAATTACGATTTTTCCTGCTACGAGAAATCACAAAGCTTAAGACTCTCAACATAAAAAAAAACAATATATACGTCAGTTCGTTCGGCGCATACGTTATTGCATCGTCGAAGCGTCGATTATTTATTACGAGTCATTCAACAAAAAATTGCTAGGAGAGCGTGTTGTGGTGACACTAGTATAGAGGCAATAATAAAAAAACCGAAGAGGGTGTGGACGTCGAAATGAGCATGGGTCTCGGTGACCCTCCCTTTTGCCATTCTTTTCTCGCCTCGCTGACGACCGCTTCTGACGAATTACGCACTGTAGCTGCTTTTCCTAGAGACGCTCACGATATTCTTAAGCATAAAAAGTCTACTCGTAAATATCAAGTGGCATGGTAGCGCCAAGTAAAGAAGGCAAGTTTGAAAAAAATTGCGTTTGGCGCCTGCTCCATTATGTAAGTACGTTAATATTCGATCAAACGATCGCGGTTTTACCCTGAAGTTGCATGCAAACTCAAAATTAGTAAGATCCAAAAAACTATCTTTTTTTAATATAGAGGTATAGACGTACGGCAACTTTGAAATATTCACCTTCCGTATCATAATCCTGCCATATCTCAAATTTTGTCGCAGTATCCCTATCCTAACGTCTTCTATATGAGTGTACAAAAGACGCAAATTTTCACTCCTTCGTAGCCTATATACACCAAGCTGATTTCTTCAATACCGGATGCGTACAAATCGTCGGCGCCGCCCGAGCTCGCTAAATTTTTAAGCGTTACTAATTAAAAGGCTAGTCAAACAAGAAATACCAAAATGCCCGAGGCCTTCCTCTTACCCTCGTTCTTTCTCCTTCCGCGTAAAACAGTCCGCGTACACACTCGAGTCGCTTCGAGCTCTTTTCCCCATCTTGCTATACGCTCCTACCGACATCGTTGGAACAAACAGCAAACATCGCGAGTTTATAGGGCTGCTTGGTTTCTCCTCGATTGTTCTGCATAATGAATTTCGCATTTTATTCGCATCAGTTAATAATACTTTCAGGGGTATTTTTGGAATATTGAAAACTTTTGTACTTTTATTTGTTAGATGATATCGTTTTTAATTATTAAGTAAGACCAATCTCAAGGGTAAGATCACGCGCTGCAAGTGCAAGATTAAATAGCCTTATAGAGCCAGATGTTAGATGGTAGTTTGAAGAAAATGCCTTTTGCCCCCCTAGAGATCGCGTAAGCACGTTGAAACCTAATCTCGACGTGGACGTCACTTGACCCAATAAACCATTCTCCGGAATCTTGTAGCCATTTAACCATCAAATCCAAGAAGTCTTCAGTGAAGTATGATCTTCCTGATACGTTAACTGTGTTAATAAAGTCGGAATTGGTTAATCGAACCTTGAAAAATAAAAAAAAAACAAAATATTTTACATTATACAATTTAGCATGTCAGGAAAACAATCGATTGGATCATCCAATAAAAATCTGCTTACCGAATAACGGAGGATCCAGACGCTTAATTACCAGCAGCAGGCAGTGTATCCATATACATCTCGCCCAGCCGTGTCCAAAAAAGCAGCGTAATCTCGTGAGGGGTGCGCAGATAGTAAGTCGTCGGTGTGTCGGTGGCATAATACACCACGTACATATCCCAAGCGCGTAATATAGGATGAAAGGTGGGGGGGGGGGGCAAGGGGTTACTCTCTCAAGCTGCGCGCTCTCATTAACCTCTTGCGAGCAAACGACACGCAGCCATTAACTCGTCTCGGGCTGTACAGACACGCCACGTAAGAAACCAAGAGAGAGAGAGAGAGAGAGAGAGAGAGAGAGAGAGAGAGAGAGCCTGATGTTCTCCCCTTACCCTCACTCCTAAGTCGCAAAATCGAGAGACAGCGGGAGGCGTACTAACCCCATCGCACGCTCTCACACACAGACACATAACCATGCCGGTACTGCAGTATGTTACTAAACGATCCCCCTTCCCGTTAAACCTTAGCTATTATCCTGGCTCTCCTCCCTCAAGATTTTCAAGCTACCTTTACCCTCTCCTCGCGTGTGCTTCTCTCTCTCTCTCTCTCTCTCTCGGCGCGCTCCAGAATACGCAATTTAATACTCAACCAATTACATGTACGAAATCTTGTTAGTCCCCGGGTTATACGGCTTTTGGGCGCGAGCTCCTCCTTCTTCTTCTCCATCTTGACGATATGAGACGCTCTTCTCGCACACCCAAGGGCCAGTTTCTTCCTTCTTAGCTCTATGCTACGATTTTCCGTGTGGGATCAGGCACAGGCGCGCAGCAAAGGCACATACTACTGCTCCTTCGGGAGAACCGAGAGAGCCGAGGACGCGAACTTGCCCGATTACGATGCCGCGATTACAACTGTAAAATGTTATATTGTTGGCACGACGTGCTTCCAACCCTTATTGTCTTATATACACGCTTTAACGTTACACTTTACGCAACTGCTCTGTGCGCTTCGGTGATTCTCGGTTTTCTTTGGAGAAATTACGGCCATGGGGTCGATATAGTTATAGGAATTCTCTAGTCGTTGATAAAGTTCTTTCGAACAATGCTACTTACACTACAATTTCGGAGGAAAAAAAGAAACTAGTATCGCGATCTATTCCAGTCGAGAGCTTGACCATCATCAGTAGTACACGTCTCCGTTTGGACGGACGTAATCTTCGCGGTAACAAACAACGCGATGGAAAGAAAGGATCGAGCTCGGTGATTGATAATCGCGAGAGAAGGAAAGAAACGAGAAAGTCAGAGTTGGCTCTGGTAGCCCCCCCCCCCAGCCCCGTTCCGGCTCCCTTCAAACGAGACCGAGAATTGGCGTCGATCAGTCGGCGGCGCAAGCGCCTTATCAGGCCCGCACGATTTATGGCACGCGCCTCCTATCTGTTTCGCGCCGGACGCTGGACTCTCTTTCTCTTTCTCTCTCGCATGGCCCCTTTTACCTCTCTCGTGGTGGCTATAGCCCTTAAACGTCTCGACTCTTGACGTTTGAGGAATTACCACGTTAAGCTTTTTCTGTGTTATGGGCTAACACACATTCTCCTCCTTTCCTCTCCTCGTCCTTAAAGGCCGGGTTTTTAAAGTAAAAGAGAGATCTCTTTGGCTCTCGAACTCGTCGATTAAATTTTCACGCAAGTGCCAGAAAGCCGTGAAATAAATAAGCAGGGCCTAAAACTTTCACATCCACGGGACTGCCTGAACGATCCTCCCTGGCACCCCCTCCTCCTCGTCTTCCTATTCACAGCTGACCAGGCTATTATTCTTATTTATGATTAATTACTTATGAATAATGGCGCAACGCACATTCGCCGGCAATTAACGCTCGTGCATTTTTCAAAGTCGCGCTTAAATTTCGAAAAAGCGCGTTGTGTCGGTGAAGTGATGTGTGTGTGTGTGTGTGTGTGTGTGTGTGTGTGTGTGTGTGTAACTATACCGCAAGTCGACTACACGTGGACAGGCGTGTAAAGCCGAGCGCACTCTACGTCTAGACGGGATTTATCAACTATTAAGCATTGCATTATCGCGTGTAGTTCGCTCTGTGTTTTCATAAGGCTAGCGTCGGGGATGCAAATTGCCCTGGCGAAAAGAGCGCGCGCGGGCGAGCCGAGGGAAGAAGAGGTTGAGCTTGAGGAAAACAGCTTTCGCTCTCTCTCTCTCTCCCCACGGCATCTAGGGACACATCGCGCGCCTATTGAGACGGCATTCTTTGCGGATCCCCCGCGGGCTCTTTTGCTGCGCATTCGGGAAGGGGCCGAGGCAGGGGGTAGCGGACTACGACGAAGGGGCTGGCAGCCACGTGGTGCGCGCCGCGTGCAATCGCAGCCAAGAGCGGGGGGAAGGAGAAACTGTCCCTCTCGACGCTCTGCTTTCATCAATTATGAAGCGAGCACCGTCTAGCGCGTCTTAGCCTTCGTACGTCTGTCTACTGGCCTATGTTGTTTGGACGCGGCCGCTTGCTTTCTCGGCCGGCTATCAACTTGACTCGATTGTTTCCTGGACGTTGTTGCTTGATTTAATTGGAGCTCGCTGAATTTTTTATGAGTTTTTCCAAAGTTACGTATACGCCTGTGGATTAATGTTCCAATTGGAGTTCGAATTCGTTGTCAAAGCAGTTTTGGATGCTTACACCTACCGACGTAATCTCTACGCGCTATTTTCATTATCAACCGAACTAATTTACTCTCGTATTTGCAATCACAACAGCCAATAAGGTGGACGACTAGGGTGTATAAGAACAAAAACAATTTGGGGAGGGGGGAACGAGACGAGGTTCGAGGCGTGGCTAAGCAAACGCGAGATAAAACAAATAAACAGAGACGACGCGCGTTTTAGCCGCGCGCAGGATGGCCAACGAGCGAGCGCTGGGGAGGGGGGGGGGAGGGTGGAGAAATTTATAAAAACAAGGGAAAAAATATCGGTGGTGACAGGCAGGACAAAGAGAAGGCGAGAGAGAGAGAGAGAGGCCTCATCCTCCTGTATATATTTATTCAACGCCTCGTCGCCGCCTACCCGCCTCGGTCCGCGGCGATAAGACGCCAGAGGACAGTGACACGGGGGAGGAAGGCCGCCAACTCTCGACTCGCGTATAACTGATGACCCCTCACCCTCCTTACTCTTCCTCCTCGAGTTCCAGCGCTTCGCTTTAGCAAGTATTTACGGTTCTCCGCAAAATACCGGCGTCTATATACTCTTTTCTATATACATTACATAATGATGTTTATCGTCCCGCGTCTCTCCGAACAATCGCGGCGTCTCCTCTCTTTCTCTCTTGCCGCAAGTACAAATATTTAACGTTATTTCGCGCACTGCTTCGCCTGCGTAGAAAACGACCTTCTCAACCTCTCATCCCCCACCACCAACTACCTCCTTCTCGAGACCCCGGCGAAGGGCTGGTCGCCGAATCCCCCGAGCGAAAATTGCGCGAGTTCTTGAGACTATAGTCGTTTCTGCCTCCCCTGTCGTTCCACGGTCACGCGTTTTCCCGCGAAACGTTATGCCTGCTGATTGCCGCGACGGTTAAGTTTTCGCCCCCGAGCGATTTTCTGATTTTCCAACTTGCCTATCGGGCTTGACTCTGCAACTTGGATCGCGCAAGGATTTTTGTTTCACCTTGTAGGAATTCGAAAGTCGACGAGATGCATTTTTCTGTTTATGCATCGAATGAATAATGCATTTCCAGCTGTGACTTCTAATAATAACGTATTTTATGCATACGAAATTTCATTTGCTTGAAAATAATCGATAACGCACACGATCGATTATTACCATGACCTGTTCTACTTGGAATATGTCGATTTGAAAACAGAACTAATAACCAAACTATTACTTTAAATGCGTTCTTTTTAAGCTATACACGAAAATTACATATTGTACTTGTATATTCATTGCAAACTGTTATTTGCACAAAGAAGTAAAATGTAAAGAATACCATGCACAAGCAAACGCGGGTAGGTCGGCAAGGCGCGCGAGGGTCGTCGAAACGAAAAGAGAATCGATCTGGACTTTCAATGTCTTGACTTTATAGACGGTCATATATCATCGGAGCTATCGTCGTGAAAATCTCGGGGAAAAGTTTTCCGCGGCGAGTTCATGAAAGCTGCTGGCCGAAATCAACACGGGATATCTTTCGAAGGTTCTCTGCCGCGGTCTGGCGTTTAGGGGGAGAAGAAAGAAAAAACGAAAGGACAAATGCAATTTCCTGCTTCGGCCCTTTTTTTCTCCGATCTCGCGAGTTTAACGATTCGTATTTACGTACTTACTTTGGTATAAGTAAGAGGGTAATGGCAGGCGCTGCACCGAGAAAAGTTTTAAAAAAGATTTTGAATTGCGGTATAACAAAGTTGCGTTGATTAAATATCGCTACAATTTACTGCTTTTTAATTTTACCAAGCAGGATCATATTTTCCAACGTTAGAAATGGTTTAATGTCAATAAAAGAGAAGTTAGTTTCTTTTCCCTCCGCATTACAAGTTTAGGATGCAATTGCGTGTTCCGCGGCAGTTAAGCCGCGTTTCCTTAAGAAATCTCATTTTTTTTTTATTGCGTGCGACAATAAATTCCCGTTCTTTTTAAGGATTTTGAAACTTTAATCATTTTTACATACCAACGCGGGCTCTCCTCTTCTTTCGTATTTTAAAGAACTGATAAGAAGTTTAATCTACCGTTTCTTCTATACAAATCAACTTCTGCGATTGTAAGTTGAAAACACAATTAGGATGTACGACATTTACTTGCTATTGGTTTTTTCTCTGGTCGATGATTGCGAGTACCGCTAAAATATTCAAAATAGTTTATTCAAAGAGAAAAAAAGCTACAGGTTACACAAATGTTGGGTAAACGAGGTAATAAAATTGACAATGGTCCATTTGAATACCGAGTGGCTGAATAGAAATCTTGGGCTGGTCCGCATCGTGGAAACTCGTAAACATCCCCGCTGAAAAGAGGCCATATCGAAACTACGACTTTTCTATCAACGCACACAGACTTGCATTAGCATGGCAATAGGCCGCGTGGTGGTAAGCTGGAAAATCGTAAAAACAAAAGCTACAGAGAAACCTCGAGAAAAAAGAATACCAGTGGTTTTAATGTCTTTAATTTAACCGTATGACTCACGAGTGAGAATTATATAAGGACATTGTCAATTTTTCTTGTAATACATACCTATTGTATACGGTCTAGATCAATAATATAAATAGAAAGAAGACTGTGAAGCCAAGTAAACAAAACCACATACACTTAATAAAAAATCATTAGGCTCGTTAAAGGAAAAAAAAACGCCACAAGAAAAAGTTGATGCAAAAAAGAAAATCACCAGCGAAATGAGACACAGATAAGTCGGCAAGGGATATACGAAAAGCCAAAACGAGCAAGAAACAAAGAGCGAGAGAGAAACAAGAGAGATGTAAAAAAAAAGGAAGTACGAGCATGGGGGCATCGGTAGCCGAGAGAAAAGCCAGGCGAGGGTTTCTTGCTGACGTTGCAGGTTCGAGGCTGGCGAAATGGTCAGTCAGCGGCCGGTAATGGCCCCCGATAGAGACGCTCCTTACGTCGTCCGCGAGATATTGTTTAGGCACTTTCGCCATCGGCCATTGGGAGGGCGCGCATCGATCCGCGCACTGCTTAGGAGTTATATCGCCTATCGAATAAGATCGAACAAGTCGCGCGATCTCGAGCTCCGTCCGATCGATCCTCGGACGCACAATTATACGAGAGCGGCGTAATTGCGCGGGACAATCGAGGATGAGGGAAGGAGGGGGGAGGGGTTAGGAGAGAAAAAGGGAGAGAGGTGGGGAGCTTTGGCTTTTGTGCTTCGCCCTCTTTGACAATTTCTTTTATCGGATCTCCTCGCGCTTCATTTGACGCGACGGGCCTTTTTCCCGCGAGCGCGAGAGCAGCAGCGACGATTTGTCCCCGATGGCAGAGCTACCTTAATGGCCGGCCTAGGTGGAGGAGGGAAGGGAACGGGGTCCACTCGCTCCTTATTGCAGACTTAATTACTGTCTCCTCTGACTTTGGCCGAAGTTATAATGGGAGGTGCGAGCGACTTTTGCCTTCCAACGCTACCGCTGCTTGCTGCTGAGTGCTTGAACCGAAGAGATGAGAGAGAGAGAGAGAGAGAGAGAGAGATAAAGCGAGAGCTGGAACGTTGCTACTCCTGGAGTTTCGAGTGTTGCAATTGAAAATTTAAAGAGGCGTTCTTGCTATATACCTTTTACCGCTGATCGAGCGGACACGAAGACCTCTCTCTCTCTTTTTTTTTTGTTACCACCTCCTCGTTCCATTGTTCTCTCAGTCCGACAGCCGTGAAAAGTCTGTAATAATTGTGGATCATTAGTCTATTATTAACCAATACAGTTTATTTTTTCGTCAATTTTCGTACGCTCATGACGTTTACGCTTGACGACTGACGGTGACTTTTTCAGCGAAACGTTATTCGTCGAAGGTACAACGAAAACGTACTCGCTACAGAGGCGTAGGATATTTAGCAAGGATCAACAGAAGGATATCTGCGTGGCGGTGCATATGATAAACCAAACGGACGATCCCATTCTCCGGCGAGTTTTCTTTAGACTCTTCCCTCTTCCACAACGGCTAGCCTCACTCCATTCTTTTTTTCCTTCCTTATATTGTTTCGCCCCTGGTCTCTTTCGGTCTCTCGGGGCTGTATACGGAGAGCTTTCTAAGCGAGGTCTTTTTCGCAGCGAGTCGATTCGTTAATAGAATAATAAATAGCAGCCACGCGCATGTATTTTTTGCAGCTAACGGAGAAATCTTCGGCCGGACGACGGCAGAGAAGAGCGGGGCTGAGGGAGGAAACGAGAAGGTCCTGAGTAAACTCTGTTACGAGATGAAAAGGCTCGACTCAAACTTGACGATAGTCCGCTCAACCACCCACCCCCCCTACCCACTAGCCTCTCTCTCTTCATTGTTTGGTCGCCGTGCTAAATTAATCGCCGGAGGTGTATCCAGTTTTCGACTTTTGCGCGCTTACGTTTTACAAAATTTTTCCCGGGACCTTCCTCGAAAAAAAAAACCCTTTATTTTCTCCCGCAGTCATTTTTCACCGGTAAAAATGAAAAGTACGCCGGTGTATTGAATAACCAAATACGCTTTTGAATCTCAGGTATATAATCGTGAGAGTGAGTCAGAGAAATACTACGGCGAGAAGGGAGATGCTGGGGCGGAAATTCTTTCCCGACTAAAAATTCCAGCCGCTAAATCGCCTCGGCATTCCGCCTCGAAAAACATACACTCTCCCGATTTCGCGCTTTCTCCCGCGTCCCTTATTCTCATCCCAGAGGAAAGAGCAAAAAACTAGGGAGGGGAAGAAAAATAAAGAAGAAGAAGAACGAGTCAATCTCTTCTCTCCGGCATAAGAGCTAGCCGAGGCACGCCGAGAGAGATTTTAACCGAGAGCGCGCGCGCGCGCGCGTTCCCCGCAAAATTCCAGGCGCTCGCGCGCGAAAAGTCGAATCATCCTACCTTCCATCCTCGTTCCCCAGCCGACTCTTATCCTTGCCCGCTTATAATTCCTAAGCCCGTACGCGGCGTTCGCTTAATATCTCGCGCTTGCTTGCTGACACCGACGAATAAAACATCCCCGCTTATATACGCGCCCCCCCCCTCTTTCCCGGCTCTCAGCAAGAGAAACGAGGCCGTCCGTCCGTGTGTACGTAAGCTCTCGCGCCGCTCCGGTGTGTGCAACCGCAAAATCCCAGCCTCTTGCCTCGACTAGTCAGCCCTCTCCTACCTACCATCCCTTCCTCCAACACCCCCACCCCCCGGCCTCGGCTAGTAAGCTAGAAACTGCTGGAAAAAATTAATTGACTGTTTTAATCGCGAGCTCGCTTGCTATCGTCCTACATATTAATCTAGTTGTAAATTACGATTTTTTTTCTCTCTTTCTCTGGTCCTAGAAGAGAAAGTATAGGAATTTAAATAAAGGAAGGAAAATTTATTGTTTTATATTAGAAATAAAAGCAAATCTCTGATAATAAAAATAAGTGCCGTTAAGGTATAACCCCGTATAGTCAAGCAAGAGCAAGAGGGTAAGAGAGAAAGAGAGAGGCGTAATATTCATGAAAAGGCCTATATCGGCGTATAGAAGAGGGGCGTCGGTGTATAAGCGCGTGTATGTGCGAGCGCGGCCTCGTCGATTCTGCTGGATCTGCACTTTTTTTTTCGCCCGCACCCGCTGCCGAAGTGTTGGCAATAAATATAAGAGGTAAAAGTTTGCACGCGCTCCTTTAGCCGTTACGTCGGATTTCGTCTTTTCTCTCTTACTCTCCTTCGACTCGTTCTTTTTTTTTCTCTCCTACAGCGCGCAATCGTGAACTTTCGAGGTATACCGGTAAGCTCGAATACGTACGCAGATTTAGCGGGGAGCAGCTAGCAGGAAGGAGGGGGGGGGGGGGAGCGTAGCGCCATTTGTCACAAATGAGACACTGTAATTTTATTAAAAAAATTTCGTCTATTCACCAGAACTCTCTTAGTGGCAAAAAAAGGGCATAACTACGGACCGCGCGCTTTCACTTTGTCTGTCTCTCACTCACTCACTCTCTCTCTCCCTCTTTCTCTCCGCTGATTGGAAAAGCGAGTTTCTCCAATGAGCTTACGTTTCCCGGGACGTTTTCAACTTTGAATTCTAGCCCGTAGAGTTGACTTGGCTGCCAGGTGCGGCGAAGAAAAGCCGTTCTAACAGCAAGAGAGAATGAGAGAGAGAGAGAGCCCGTCGCTAACAAGCGCATCGATAAACAGTAGTAAAAGGCCAGTTACGGTCCGCCGAATTAATTTCCCGAGCTGCAGGTATATATATATATATATATATATACACGCGGATATCTCGATTGCTCGTTGGACGGGGGGGAAATCAAACGAGGCAAAAGAGAACGAGCAAGAGCGAAGAGAGAGAGAGAGAAACTGCGATGGAAGGGGGGTGGTGCGAGAGTGGAGGAGCGAAACTCGTCGCTAGACCCACATGACGCAAGCGGGCACAGCTGCAAAAGGACGGCGCACGCTCGATACGTATGCCCGAATCGAGAGTAATCCGCTTTGTGTTTCGGGCGCTCTTGCCAAGCGAAGAGTTTGCCCTGGAAATTAGAGGTATCGTGAATGCGAACATTTCCCGGAAAACTCTGGCATACCCGTTGAGGAATTGGATTGCTTTGCTTCGCCAGGCTAATGCAACTGCCCCTCCCCCTTTTTCTTCTTCTTTTATCATTTCTCTCTTCCTTTTCAACAATTTGTCCTGGAAATTTTCGTTGCATGACGAATGTTTGAAGCTCTTGTTGTATCTTTTATTTCGTATGTATAGGCGGGGGTAGCGTTCGAGTCAGATCCATCCCGGTGGAGCTTTAAAACTTGATTTTAATTCGCATAATCGCAGAGTCGGGCTGTATAAGCGGTTAGAGCGACAAACGCGAAACTCTACGGGTGTAGAGGAGAGGAGCGCGGAAGAAGAAATTCTCGATCGAGCAATAAAAGACAAGGGAGAGCCGGGGCAGATAAACCGCAGAAGGCGGTAGGATGGAGAGCGGGGGGCGAGGCAAAGACTGGTAGGACTGAGAGGCGAAAGACGTAACGTATAGCAATTCGCGCATATTTGATAGCGACTCGTCGGCGAGAGAATGAGAGAGAGGGAGAGAGAGAGAGAGGCGGATATAGAGAAGCGAGAAAGAGAAAGAGAGAGATATATCTGGGTAGCAGTGGTGGTGGAGGCAGTGCCGAGGGAGATAAGGGTAACACAGCAAGAGAATGAGAATGAAGGGATAGAGCTCAGCGCTGGTAGCGGCAGCCGAAGAAGCAAGACAGACAGAGAGACGGAGAAAGAGCGACTCGACGGGGCGACGCGGCGACGTTTCCACTATTGATCATCGAGGCTCGGAGCGTAATGCTAATCATGCCCGCGCCTCCCCACCTCTTCCCTATCACCCGGCTCTCTCTCTCTCTCTCTGCTCTGCTCGTTCCTGGCTCTTTTTAGCGGAGCACCGCTCTCGAGATATCGACGTGCGACTTTGCCTCTTTTTTTTTCCTACTTCTCCTTCTCCGCCACACTCGCACACACGCGCGCGCGAAGCCAGCCAGCACCTGGCCGTACCGATAAGTGCGGCTTCGGAGGCGCCGCCCGAGTGTCTTTGACGAAGAGAGAGAGAGAGAAGGGGCTGCTAAGCGCGAGTGCGTATTTTCCCAGCATTAACATTCGCCCGCGCGCTCACTCGGGAGTTTTCGCGCAATTCCCTCTCTGTACGAATGTTTGCGCGAGCAAAAAAATTCGCCTCAGCCACGATTCTCCCTTCCCTTCTCCCTCTCTCTCTCTCTTTCCCTCGCTCGGCCCCCGTAAGATGGAATGCTGCGCGTCTACGGGCTCTGCCCGTATTTGTCTTGGTTTAATTAATTAAACAGCTTGCTTAAAATAACCAGCCGATATCTCTTCGCGAGAGAGCCACGCGAAAAACGAGGAGACGATGCCAAAAGAGCAAACAGCACTTAACAAATGCGCTAATCTTATAAACACGATTTGCCTTCGTCTGGGCTTTTTGACCCTATCCATGCTTATATACCACTGAATACTGGCAATATAATAATTACATCAGCATATCGACAAACAAACCCGCTGCTAACTGTTACAGCTGCGAGCACTGCTCCCTCTTTGCGCTCCCTTCGTTTTACGTATCTTTGTAGACGGCGAATGAAGAGCTTCGCGAGAGTGATTTTATAATCACGGAGAGTTATCGAAAAAGTTCGAGGGGTGTGAGAGATGTGCTCATAATATAGAAACAATATTTTAAAATTTTTATTCTTTTTTCAAATTTTAGTCTTACTGTACCCGAACGTAACTACTTGCAAAAGTTAAATAATTGTAAGTAGTAACGTCTGGGTATCGTAAGGCAATTTATTCCGATTCGTACTATTAAAGAATGCATTCTTATTAACTCCAGGTTTATGCTCCCGTTATTTTTACTGTAGGAATAACAAATAAAAGATTATATAAACGTTTTATTTTAAGTTGGACGAAATCCAAAGCAAGTGTAGATACAGCCACGGCAAACGCGTTAGGCAGTCTCAAAGATCCTTTTTCGCGGAAGTAAGGTTGAATTTCAGCGAGAATTTCAAAAGCGGCGCGGAAGAAAAATTCACGTCAAGCGCAAATCGAAGAAGCGCTTTGTAATGGTCAGCGTTCGATAAAAGCTTTTTTGCGCATTGTTTGCCGCGCATTGTACACGCTTATATTTCCGGTGAATACGCGCTTTTTTCTCCGGCTATTTTTTTTTTTTTCGTTATTTACGCAAGCAAAATCCAGCAATTTCGAGGGAGAGGGAGAGGAGAGAAGCTCGGGTGTCGATATACCGGGCAATATGTATGTACGAGATAAATGGATGTTGATTTTTTAGTCGCGTCGGGACTTCCTTTCAGCCTTTTGAAGAGTCCGCTTTTATTATGAGCTTTTTTTGTTTTCCTCGCCTCCCCGATATGTGAAGCCACCGGAGTTTTTAAAGAGTCCGCCAGTTTCGGAAAATTGGCAAATGTATTTTGCAACGTTGTTTGCCCCGATATCGCCTGTACGATGATTGTTCTTTTAATTTTCATTAAATCCCGTTTAATTTCTAAGCGCAAACAATTTGTTCAAAAAGCATCTTCAACGGGGATTGGTTAATAAAACGAAATTACGAAGGCTGCACGGAGCAAACAACAGTTGAAATAAGCTCGCAAAAGCAATTTGATCGCGTGCATATAGAGTCGGCGACGACACGTATATGACTTTCGCTATTATGTACTGCGCTACAATACTTCCGACGCAACAGGTTTATTATTAGCTTGTGTATACGCGGGCGTACGCACTTTCGGCATTGAATCATCGCAGATTATCTCGAGGGAGGGGAGGAGGAGGAGGGTAGCACGGCGGCTGTGGCGGTGGCGGTGGTGGCGGTGATGGCGCGAGATCGCGCGCGCTTGCTGATAAAATGTTTAATCGCGATGATCGTGTGCACGTGTGCAAATTGCCGATTGGCTTTGCTAAAATATTATTTCTGCAAACAATCAGCGTCTGTCATTACGAAACAGACATCGTTAACGATTCCCCAACACGCCTTCGTTGTATGTGCACACTGAGCTTTTCTCTCTCTCTCTCTCTTTTTCTCTCTCTATCTATCTCTCTTTCTTGTTAATAAAGTTTTGAATAAATTATTTTTCAAATTCACAACAATCACCTGTGTAGCTGGCCGTCGACTTTTTCGTTACTTCTTCTTCTTTTCAATAGATAGTATATATTCAGAGACGTAAATCCTTTGGAATTGCCAAAAACAGAAATAAGAAAAAGCTTCGGCAAGGCAATATCCTCTGCTTGGTACAAGGCCGAAAGTGATCTCTCTCCTCTCGGCGTTAAAAAAGAGACTCCGGCAAAAGGGACGGGGACCGAGGGAAAAAGCTCGATATCGCCGGATCAGCCGAGCATCGAGCGAGGAGTATTAGTCTTCGTTGAGGAGAGGAGGAAGGAAGAACGAAGTAAGCCCCTAATTTCTTGCGGGGCTGAAGTTCACGAGATGAGGACGGGCGTTAAAGAAAAAAATACGACTCTCCCGGCCACGTGACTTCAAATAAGCTCTGACTGCGCTCCAACTGAAAATCATCGGCGTGCACGTGGTTTCAAGATGACAAGAGTCGAGGACGACGAGAAGTGCTGGCAGTGTCGATCATCGTGGCGCACCGACCAAAGGTTTCAGTTGAGCCTGCAGAAGAGGTTGGGGTCTTTAAAGAGTGAGAGAGAGAAAGTGGCGCTTGGAGTTTTTACGAGAGTTGGCGGTTCGCCTGAGAAATTTCAATTTCTGCGGAGAGAAGCGGCGTCTTTGAAGAGAGTCACTCTCTCGGGGCGTTCAGCTGTCGCACTGCACATAAATTGCGTACAGGCCTTGCTCTTTCGAGAGAGAGAGCGCCTCGCGATTGTTTTCTTTTTCTCCGCCGTTTGCCTTCGTCCGTCCGTCCGCGATTAATAACGTGTGTGCGATTATGCCAAAGGGGTTTAATGGAGCGTGAATCCTCGCGATACACACAATGTGCATATACACACATACGCGTAAACAAAAACTTGCTATTTGAATAATAAATTCGAATGCCACATCTGTCGCTCTGTTGATTTTGTATTAATCGCTTAATTTGACAACGGAATTTAAGTAGGGAGGAGACCTGCTCAGCGAGACGTCGACAAACAATGTATAAGATGCGCATCTTCGGAGAGAAAGAGAGAGAGAGAGAGAGAGGGCAACGCGATACGTTGGCTTTTATATTCTCGCAACTTCTCGATAATGATAATGCATGAATTAATTTTTTGTTTGTTGTTGCCGAGATAAAGTAACTTTCCGATGCGTCGACAATTTTTTCACTCTTTCTTTTCTCGCTCTTTTTTTTCTTCTTTTATTTTGACGCTTTGCAAACATGTTGTCGACGTAACGGTCTCTTATCAAGCTCGAATCCATAAACAGTGAGAATAAATGCATACGGTCAATGCAGTTGATGCATTACTGTTATTTTGTTTGCTCTCGCTCGTTATACTTGCACAAAATCGCGCGAACTTGGGCAAACTTGTCAAACGCGGCACCGAGATAGGCTTTTTATGCTACATCATCCTCTATAAATAGAAACAAAAAAAAAAAAGAGTAGACGACTGAATTTTTATGTAGAATTAATAGCCGAATTTGTCTGTACTTCTCGCCATGTGCAAATGCAATCTAGCAACGCTCAATACAAGCGACTAGTCCGGCGCCAAACCCGATTATTCAGTGGGAGTGAGTTAAAAATTCAAAGTCCTTAAGCAAAGCCGTCGTCGTGACGATTTCTCCGTTGCGTTACGAGCAAGCGCGTCCTGACCCTTTTTCGGCTGGACTTTCTCCGTCTCGCTCTCGCAACGTCGCAGCTGCCTCTTAATGCAAAATGCAATTACTCGTAAAAGAAGCGAACGAGAAAGACAGAAAGAGGGAGAAGTTCAGGGGATGGATTCACGCGCGCAGAATGAGGAACGGCACAGCGAGCGAGAGAGGAAAGAGTCGCGCGAGAGAGGCTTCTATGTACCCTCTCTCTCTCTCTCTCTCCTTTGCTGCCCTTTTTCCACAGCGCCTTTCGAAGTAATAAAAGTCATGATGAAGACGTCAATGAATATTTATCCGCTTCTACGCGGGAGAGAAAGAGAGAAAGAGGACACGCCTTCCTCGTCACGTCGCGCTCGTGCTAACTACGTGCTGCCGCCTGCCTCCAGCAGTGCTCTTTTATTTTAAGCCAACACATTAAACTCGAACTCTCTTACGCTAAGAGAGAGAGAGAGAGAGAGAGAGAGAGAGAGAGAGAGAGAGAAAGAAAGGGACAGAGAGAAGAAACGTCGAGGGGTGGAAAGGGGGAAGGAAAGGAGAAAAAGGCGTTGGAATTTCATTGGACACAGCAGTAGGGTAGGGGGAGGAGAAAGGGGGGATCGATGCGGTGGTAGATTGCAGAAGACTCGCCAAGACAATTCCCGATACAAGTGGCGCAATGAGGCTTTGCTTCTTTGTCCCTTTTTCTCGGGCATTCGGCTTGGTATATCTTTTGAAACGAGAAAAAAAAGTTGTCGCTCCGTCACGTACACCTGCAGTGTGCGCGTGAAGTTCCTCTTGCCTTTCGTCGCGTTCATTACTTTCTCATGTAAACCGATTGTACATGGACGTGTAACGAGGTTGTTTCTTTTATTTATTTTTCAACTGCGTACATAAGTAAATATTGCATCATGCGCGCGATGCTTTGATTAATTTTTCAACGTGTTATATTACGTATCCGATGCATATTGTGCGTTTCACAATCGGTACAACAAAATACAGAACAAGCCAAGCATAACAAATAAACCAGGGTGCAAATGAAGAAATGAAATAAAAACAAAATAATGTCAGCAGGTAGCTCGGCATCGAGCTGGAAGACCGTTGGCTACCAAGTCGCCGATTCTCGGAACACCGAGTCGACGCAGTCGCAATATAGCCTCCCCCCTCCCCCCCCCTACAGTACAGCTTTTTAACGCGGAGAAGGCGAAAAAGAAGGCGAGATAAAGAAGACGAGAAAACTCGCTGCTCTGACATAGAAGCGAGAAACGCGAGGTGCAAGGAAAAACTCCACCTCTATACCTACCGTAGAAAAGGGATGGGACAGGGGGAAAGGGGTGAAGAGGCGAGCGGAGAGGGAGAGGTCGAGATAAAGGAAAAGCAAGCTCCGAGGAAAAAGAAAGCCGCGAGTAGAGGAGGCACTGGGGGTGTCTACGAGAGTGGCAAGCGAGGGGTGAGCGCGCGGGGGGGGGGGGGGGGCGGGGGGGGGGCAAAGGGGCGGCGGACACGCAAAGCGGGTTGGGCTTGGGCGGCGGGCGTCCTTATTGGCCGTTGCCGCTGCCGCCTACCTTGCCGCTAGTCGCCACCCCCATTTTCCCGGCGGCTGCGGCCCTCCCGCTCTTCCTCCTCGCCGCCGCTTGCCACCCTCGCCCCTCTCCTCCCTTCCTCACTCTTCGCTCCCCACCTCCTGCCTGGCTTTCCTCCCAAGCGTGCCCTCCCTCTGGCCGTCGTTCCTCAGCTCATCCCTTCCTTCCTTCTCACTGCACCCCCCGCTCGCGATCTCCTCCCTCGGCTACTGCTGCCACCCTCTCCCGCCTCTTTGGCTTTTCCCGGCGTACAGAGCTGTATGTATTGAGGCGATGCGCGCGTTCTCTCGCTTCCTCGGCCCCCCCTCTCTCTCTCCACCTTCGCGGAGAGCTTGCAAGCTCGCCAGCTAAAGCACAGCACTCTCGGCTGTACAACCTTCCTCCTCTGCGCTTTTCTCTCTATTTCTCTCCTGCCGAGTCTGCAGCTTAGCGGACCAGTCACCTTCCATCCCTTTCTCCTCCTCTCTCTCTCTCTCTCTATACATATATATCCTGCAAGCTCTCGCTCTCTCTCTATCCCTCTTTTTTGTTTTCTTCCTTTTTATTCGCGCCTTGCCTATCGCTCTGCGTCTCTTTCTTCCGCGCGCTTTACTTTTCCTATGCCACAGTTTTTTCCTACTTTTCCTCGCACTCTCTCTCTCTCTTTTTTTCTTTTACGACAAAGAAACTGTTCGCCAGAGCGCTGGCCTTCTCTCGGCTGTCCTTTATCAACATACGCGGCTTGCGGATCGGAGAAATTGTCCTAGTCGCTTTTGTTGAATGTTCCCAGTTGATTTTTGCGGTGGCTGAATGATTCTCGATCGAAAGTTTATTAGAAATCTTGATTTGTTCAAACTTACACCCCGCAGTTGTTGCATCACGAAATTTCGTTATCGAAGACTTACCTTGACGAACTGTCTATTATAAATCATTTGCGCAAAAAAGAGCAATTATTTGAGCAAAGAGGATTATTTAACGCGCTTTTGTTGAACTAAAATAATACAACTCAACTTTGTATTTTTTTTTGTGTTTCATTTTGTTTATTGATCGTTGAATTAATACGCCATTTATTTTGTCTTTTATTTGAGAAACAATATTTTAACAATAAATTTATTTATTTCAGGTGAGTACGGACGAGACTGCCGAGAATGACTCTCCCTCTCGAAATCTTATCTCGTAAGCAAAATGCATTATAATTTTAAATGGATTATTTTTAGTCAAAATATCATAACGCTACATTTGTCATTGTTTTCATACAAAACAGCGTATCAGCGATGTTGTGCTGTGTTCACTCGATATTTCTTGCGAAAAATCTTTTTTAAACTCAAAACGTACAATCGCGCATTACATAAGCGATTACATCGTTTCATGCATTGTCAAGCAAATACTTGCAATGAGGTTACTACATTTTCCAATTGATGCTTCGAACAGCTTTTAACTTGATATTCATTCATTAAATATCACGCAAGTCGATTCCTTAAGTTTAATCCGTTCAGTCAATATAATTTTCTCGAGCAACAACGATATTTATATAAATTAAAAAGTAGCTTTGTATATCTGATTAAATTATGGGCAGCTATTTATTTTTACATGAAACACGCGATTGAAGGATATCGACGAATATATTTCTCCTAACAAATAATCCAATATAATCCAATGTAATTTCGATTATCTGTTAACCATCTAGCGGAGTTTTATTTTCGCTACAACGTGAAGTTTGATCGAATAGCAGCTTTGCTCGACTTTGATTTATTTATTAAAATGCATGGCGTAATTTAATGTGATCCACCCCCGCTGATGAAATTTGCCCATTAGAGTTACCACGCGCGATATACGAAAATCTCTCGAATAATTTAGTCCCCGCTCTTGAATTATTAAATACGAATCGACATTTACACGTTCTCCAAGCTTTGGGACTATCCTAGACATCTCCAGTCGATTTTCAACGAACAGTCCGTCGACGCTCTCTTAACAAACACCGCGGCAAACGAAACGAAAAAAAGCTCGCTCCAAAGCTAAAACAACACCAAGTCAGCTTCTTGCAGGCAAAGAACTTCAAACGCACGGTCGCGGCGCGCAGAGTCCATTCGGCATTGACGGACGAGCAAAGACATTCGTAATATAGCTATAAAGACGTCTATAAACCGCAGAGAGCGAGAAAGAGAGAGAAAGAAAGGTACCGCAGACGTACACACACACACACACACACCTGCCTACGTCAAAGGGGCGCGAAACTCAAGCGAGTGGAACGAGGGTGGAAAGACACAAGGGCCGGCAAGAAAGGGGGTGGTCGTGGTGGTGAGTGAAAGCAAACGGCCAGTGTGCCCGGCAACCCAAATGTTGTCTTTGCTCAGGGCAAGAACGATAGCAGTCGGGGCCGACGGCCTGAGCGACTCGTCGCTGCGTACGGCCTTGAGGGCTTCGGCGCCGATGTAATCGGTGCAGAGCCTCCGGCCAGGAGGACACGCCGCGACGATGGCTCTCTTTGAAGCTATCACCGCGGTAGGCCCACGTTTTCACCGTCTACGTTGCGTTGCTCTCCAAAACGGCCGTTTCCGTCTGCAATACAGTGCATTATCCACGAATCTCTGTAGACAGGTGTCTGGAGAACAGCGGCCTCTTATAGCGCGCGTCCACGTCGTGGATTTGAGGCGTTGCTTAACGTAAGTCTAGGCTGTCCATTTTGTTAGGGATACAACCGGGAGCAGTGCGCTCGAGATGGACGAGAGAGGGAAGTTCGAGCTGGGTGGCCGGGGAGGCGCGGCTCGGAAGAGGAAACGAAGCAGCTGGCCCGCGTCTCGCGAGAGAGAGAGAGAGAACAGCCTCGCCCGGAGCTCCGGGAGCATGTATATACCTTCCTCTTTCTCCTCCCAGCGCTCCGCTTATACAAGCGCTGTACAGGAGGAGCCCCGTAGCGCCAGCAGCAGCAGCAGCAGCCGGAGGAGGAAGAAGGTGAGGGGGGCAGGGGCAAGGAGGGAGAACGAGGGCGTTGCGCTTCGCGATCTCTCCCACCAGCGACGTCCAACCCGTAAACCGACGCGTCCTCTCTCCCTCCACCTCCTCGCTCGCGCGCGTCCTGTATTGCGGTTCTCCATTGCAGCCACCCCCCGCCACGTCAGCGCATAGCCGAGGGACCGCTCTGGTAGCTGCTGCTACTGCTGCTGTACCAGAGCATCTTGCTCTCCTTCTCTCGCCCGACGACGAGAGAAGCTGGCGCACGCCCTCGCCGATCTCTGCCTTGCTCGAGCCAGGACTACGAGGCTACAGAAATGGCCGAAGGAGGGAGATGCGCTGCTGCTGTTACTGCTCTGCCGCTGCTATACTGCTACCGAGGTGTTGCCGATGCTACTACCCCTTCTCCCTTTCCACAACCACCAACCACCACCACCCCCTCCTCTCCCCCGCTACTCCTTGCCGGTCCCACTACTGATTCTCTCACCGTGCGCTCCATGGATTTTCCTACTGGAGAAATGCGGATCTGTGCGCGCTTATGCTGATGCATCTTTATTTATGCATTTTATTTATTTTTCATAGAGAGACATTATTGGAATGTTTCTTTTTCCGCGGATCCGTAAATCAAGCTTCTATGATTCTGTTGGTTCAAAATTGAGATTTGGAAAGGGCAACGATATGATTAAGATTTCTGTTAAAATAGTTCTAGTGAAAAAGACGTCTTTTAAGTAGATATAGACGTAATAGTCAGACGCCCCTAAAACCTGGGTAAATCTCTTTTTAAAATCTTATCATCTTACAAGCCTATTTATATCATCCAGCAATGAGAAAAGAATCGTACGCGAAAAGCCTTTAAAAATCATTAATGTACATCCGGTGACATGTCTGTAAAAGCTCCACCCCTTATAATCCCATGATGCTACCCCCGCTCGGAGGAATGACTCGAGAGAGAGAGAGAGAGAGAGGCGATCCGCGCGCAACAAAACAGCGCGAAACTGCAGGCGGGCGAAAGAGAACGAGAGAAAGCAGGGGAAGTCTGAGCAGTAGGAGTCCTCTCCCCTTCCCATCGGGCTCTCTCTCTCTCTCTCTCTCCTTATCTGCCGCTACAACCAACCCCCCCCGGTGTGTCTGGGTCTGGGTCTCGAATGCGCGCGCACAGAGCTCGTTCACCCGATGCCTTCCACCGCCGCCGCCGCCGCCACCGACGCCGCCGCCGCCGCCGCTGCTGCTGCTGCATGCCGTTGTATACGCTTAAATATTGCATTGTTGTCTTTAACGGCCCGCCCGCCGACTGGAAAACACGGCCGCGACGTCTCGCAGGCGCGCGCGCGCGCTCTTTCGCCTCTCAGCACTCCGCGCGGCTCCTCTATTCGCACGGGCGTTTTTATTAAAGAACACACGCCGGCTCCTTATCGCCAGCCAGTTACGCGCGATATGTGCGAGTGAGAAGTTTTTTTGTTCCTTTCCACCTCGGCAGAGCCTTCCTTTTTGGATCTGCGCCGAAGGGGAGGAGATGATGCGGGGGAGGTGACTCTTCTGCAGACCCGAGGTAACGTACTACGTCATTATTCTATTTGCCGTTGATTTGGAACGAGACTGCCCTGATCTCTCCTTCTCTCACTCGCTCACTATCGAGCCGCTTGCGCGCGTGTTGTA
Organism: Anagyrus pseudococci; assembly: GCA_030522585.1. Taxonomy (NCBI): domain Eukaryota; kingdom Metazoa; phylum Arthropoda; class Insecta; order Hymenoptera; family Encyrtidae; genus Anagyrus; species Anagyrus pseudococci. The sequence goes on from JAPYYQ010000344.1 coordinate 22,711, forward strand.
GCTGGCTTTTTTTTTAATTTCTGAATTTTTGAAAATTTCGATAAGACAAGCGCGACTACGTGCGTCACGTAATTTGCATTGAAACTCGGTTGATGATTATTAGTGGACTGGTAACTATCGAGTAATCTACATAGATACACAGATCTTGCCGAGGCTCTCCGCGCTCCGTTCGAAAGTTTATTTAAACAATTGGAATGGGCAAATATACAGTATAACGTACATGGAAATTATGTTTGCGCCGTGGCATTGCTTGTTCTACATACGACCCTAATATTTATGCGTTTGCTTAGTTTAATTCATTCAGAAGTTGCTCTGCGCGTTTCTTTTCATTTTTCATTTATTCATTAAGTAGTTACACGTTTTAGATATTTTGTTTGCTCGATAACTGTGACGTTATCCGGCGAAACAATGAATTCCAAATTGTTTGCCGTGGCGTTAATTTGAATACGACATTAAAGTGCTGTACTTGTGTTGTTTAATCGCGATGACATAAGAAAATCTAAATATGACTATCGAGAACTAGGTACACAGCATTAATTCATCGAGTTATCTCCTTTGCGGCCGGCTCGGCGTGATATACAATTAGCAAAGTTTATCAATCGCGTACGTCGCCGTAACTTTTTCACGCATTTGTGCTTAAAAAAGAGTATCAGAAAAAAAAAAGAAAAAGAAAAACTATTCACGTGTATCAGGCGTAATTAATCTGAAATCGAGAACATCGGTATCCATAATCATCCAGTTCATCTTCTTGTCTAACTTGTCAACTGCACAGCGTAATATTACATCCAACTGCAAATAATCATAAAAAAAAATACCAAAAGTAATCCAACTAGCAGTCGATTCCACGCACATGTACACCACGTATGTCATACGAAAAAAAAAAAAAGAAATCGGTAAATCCTCTGTAAAACTCGTTCATTAAAATTCTCCTACGCGAATAATCGAAAAATTCGCGCAGGACTAGCTGCGTCATAGTCGGCGTCTGACTCGAGCGCCGGCTCGCCACTGCGGCTGCCGAAGTCGTTCCTCAATCCGGCACACGCTCTCTCTCTCTCTTTTTCGCTCGCTCGCTCCTGCCGCTGATCCCCACCACCTAAAGCTTATCGCTCCCCTCACGCGCGCTTCGTCCATGAGCGCTGGAGAAGGGAGTGTTAGGAGTAGGGAGAGAGAGACTCGGGACAAAACCTCCCCCTCTAGGGGCATCTCTCTCTTTCTCTTTCTCGACAACAAGTACACTCCCCACTTGCATACGTATCTATCGCGAAAAAGCGAGCGAGAGCAGCATACCTTCGCGCATTGTGGAGGGTGAGGGAGTTAAGGGAGAGGAGAGAGAGAGAGAGAGATAGAGCTGGCGGTGTTAAGGGGCGGCTAGGAGGCTTCGCCGCGACTGGCGGCTTTCGCATCCTCTCTCCGGCACAACATACAGCAAGCAGCAAATGTACCAGCCTTCCCCCCCAACACACCACCTGGGCAAGGCCGTGTGTCTCGCTTGCGCGCTACTGCTACCACTACTGCACCAGCAGCAGCAACCCTGAGGCTCTACTAGCGAGGGGTGTAGACGATCGGCTACCTCCACCTCTCCTCGTTTATATGTATATACACGATTTTCTCTCTCTCTCTCTCTCTCTCTCTCTCTCTCTCTCTCTCTCTCTCTCTCTTTCTGGGGCTTTTAAGCGACACTTGTTTCTCGCTGTTTAGTCGCTCGCGCGCCTCCTCTCTCGCAGCGCGCGTGGGTGTGTACGCTGGCCGCCGCCGGCGCTGCTGCTGCTGCTGCTGCATGTGTTCTCCTTTTTTCGCGTACAAGCAGCAATATCAAGCGTCAAGAGACGAAGCAGAAGAAGACGAAGAAGTAGGAGGCAGAAGAGGTGGAGGGAGAGAGTGTGTTGCCGTCCGGTTGCGCGCGCGCCCGCTCACCCACGCCTGCCTCTCCCGCCTCCTGCTGCTGTTGGCTAACATTCGCCCTGCACGCGGCAGCGCGCCAAGATCTTTCTCTCTCTTTCTCACGCACACACACGCGCGCGCGCGCTCTCTCTCTCTCTCTCTCTCGCTCGCTGTCTCCCGCGCGCGCTCGACAGCGCCGGCAGCGACAGCAACAACGTTATACACATGTGCATGCACAAGCCCGATATCGGCCGGCTACGAATGTCCCTCTAGAAACAACGGCGCGCTTCGTCACGACGCAACTCCTGCCGATCTTCTCTCGCTTCTCTCGATCGTCTCACGACCTGCTCTAAACGTACGTATACACGCCACTCGTCCTTCTTCTTCTAGTCTATAGCTTTATCTCTCTGTCGCTAACACCATCTCTTTCTCTCTTCGTCCTATCCTCGTAATTCGATTGAGCGACGATCGGTGAGAGAGTCTGTAGTGCGCTGCTACTCCGACTTCTCCCTCTCTTCTCTCCCCCCCCCCATCCATTCAGCGTCTCGGAATCTACCTCCTCACGTACACATGCACGTACCACTGCACCTTCCCCCACCACCCTACTCTCCCTTCGCTACCACCCTCTCTCCCTACCCTCCACAGCTCTCCTGTCGTGCTACTTCTCCTCCCTCTCTCTTTATCTCCCTCTTTCCCTCTGAATATTTTTCAAAATGATATCTTTCCCTCTTTTTTTTTTTTCTTACGACATCTCGTTTTCTTCTTCTTTTCACTTTTCCGCCCCTCCCCCTTCGCTCGTTTTCTCTACCAAGATATAACGTCTTTTTGCAATCTTTTTAAAATACGCGGCTTGCTTATTTTTAGTATCCTTTTTCGCTTTTACTACATTCTGTCTTTACAAAATCTATCCCTGGAAAACCTCTGAACATTTTTGGCTTCATTTTTTTCTTCTTCTTCTTCTTACCGCTAAACCGACACGTCTTATGGTTTATTATCTTTTCTTTTCTGCGTCATACTTGCCGTCTTCATCATCGAATATGTATTATTAGTCAGCTTGTTTGTCATCAGTACAAGCTCTTCTTATTTTGTTGTTTACATACCGTATTAGCATCGTTATCGCGTTCTCCATCTGTTCTTTCAAAAAAGTTTCAGAAAATTTAGAAACCCTCTCGTATAGGCCGGCAATGGCTTTTTTATTCTTTCGTTATCTCGGATCGTGAATATTGAGAAATCATTTTGATGCTATATTCATCCGAAATTCTTTGTCAATAATGCTAAACCTTTTTTTTCTTAAGGAATGCTTTTGTACATGTCGCTTTTCTTCTCGTGATTATAAAGTGATGGTGCACGTGATGTGATACGTGACAAAAGAAGAACAAATAAGTGACAAGTGACTGTAAGTGAAAATTCTTTTACCTTCAAAACGCGCCCGCGTCAGACGCGTTGGTACTCGCGCGCATTTCTTACTTGGCGCGTTCATTAGGAGTCGTCGTCAAAGGGAAAGTAAGTTGATTCGATTAACAAATCTTGATTTGTAGAAGCTAGAGTTGGGGAAAAGTCCCAGGGAGGAGAAAATTTATCAAAGCTAAGTGAATTTACATCGGGAAGCAGATTAGCTCGCGGTGAGGAGCTTTGAAGGAGGTGTGAGCGCTGTGTGGTGCTTTCGCGGACTCTCGCCCTGACAAGTGATTTGTATTCTTGCATCAATCCTGCAACTTCTTGCCGCGAAATCAATGAGAGGCTCTATGGCGTGTCTGGAAAGCAGTCGATCGAAATTCTCCTTAAACAGTGGGCAATGGTTAAAAGAGGAAGTGTGTGACCCGAAAAAAGTGCACTGTGTCTTCCGACTGTTTGTTAGACCAAGTGTGCCTGTGGTCCGTTCGTTCAAGCCGATCGAGCCTGTGTATCGTCGAGCAATCTTCGTGAATAATTGTGCTTGATAACGAACAAATCCACTCGCGCCTTGTGTCTGACGCAACAGCCCAGGCACACAAGAGGCTTGTTGCATTGTTGATCGAAAGCGCGACGGATCTTCTCCACCTCTCGGCACTCTTATATGCCGAGAGAAAACACTTGCTTGTATACCAGGGAAAACAGTTTTCGTGCGTGTTTGCCTCATCCGCGCCGTACACATATTGCTCTACAGTTGGCTTAACCTGGATGTGAAACCATTGACAAAAAAAAAAAAGAAAAAAAAACAATCAAGCGAGAAAACAAAAGCTAAATATTCGCCGCTAGAGGCACACATTGATACATATTGAGTGTGTATTCGTGGCTTAAATAATATGTGTATACCAGAATAGAGTCGACACGAATCTGCCCCAGTCTTCGGTTCTCTTTCTCTCTTTGTTTCTCTTTTGCGATATAACGACAGCTCAACTTGCTTCGTGGAAGTGAAGAATCGTAAGTGTAAGCTGTAATTTTAATTCTTCGGAAAGTTTGCACCGGCAAGAGGGAGGGGGGGGGGAATAGAGCCGAAGTTAGTACTTTGTTTTTTTTTCAATTCACCAAGTTCAAAAGTCGACTTACATGCTTTGAGTACATCAAATTACATTGTCGGTTTATGCTGTAGCTGGGAATTTCGAAAGCTGCGGTCAGCATATGTGCTTTGGAATAATTACTTTATTTTTCTTGGATGATGCTGTTGCTCTTTTGTGGCGAGTGTAATTTTAGTGGAAACATTAATATTCATAAAAGAGAAATAAAAAATTTGAAATGCAAAAAATAATCGATTGATTATTTGCTCAGCAAAACAAACATAAATAATTTAAACGTTTGATTAACAGATTAGAAGCTTCGATGAGCATTTTGTTCGGCCGCGTGAATTTGCAGTGCAATAAAGTTGAAAATTCTTTTGGCGTTATAAACGCCTTGCGTATGTATTAGTTTATCGAATTGACGTAGTTTTTAATGTTATCCTTAGACACTTCTGCAAAACTGTCGTAATTCGGTACACTAAAACACTTCATGTTTCATTTAGTTATATAAAAATAAGAATATTTATTTAAATATAATGACGCGTGAAAAAATTTTTGTTTTAATATGAGAACGTGACGATAGAATATTGAGAAAATTAAACTCTCGACTTTGTAAAAATAAATAAAAATGCAAGCTCGGCTCTACCAGACTCCATTAACGAATCCTTCGATCGAGAGTCAAAATTTAATTTATTTTATTTTAAAATTACTTTTACAAATTTACGTTTTAATTATCGCAGCGATAAGATAAGTTTGAATAAAATTATTAAATTTCATGGAACAATGGATAATTTTAATCACTTTGATACAATAGCTTTTGGACTAAAAGATAATTAACATTTTGTTTTATTAGCATTGATTTGTGTCAGGGGGAGGATGGGAATCTAGAAGAAAATAGAAAGTGTAATACAATTATAGTTGAGATTGATTGGCAAGGAAATAATTTGGAGATACAGTTTATTAGATAGAATCATCATTTAGTACGTTTGACGTTTATGCAACCAGAAAAATTTCGAAATTGCCTTGTCACTTGTACTGTCTAATTGCAGCAGTTGCATCTTATCGAGTAAATAGTTATTTCTAAAACAGTACGATCGAATAAAACCCTTATAAATTTGTGAAAAGATGCTTTAATACCTCTTAATAAGGTTACGCGTTCTATTTTATTTTCTTCGAAGAAAATTTGAACTGTAAACGACAGTGGCACAGATTTGTCAAAGCCGTCATAAATCGGAAAATAGTACTCTCGAAATTTTTAAATTCGCTGCTGCAGTCACATTGACGCATTTTGAGTATTTTTTTTTTAAGTAACCGAAGAGTTCATTACCGTAATCCGAAGTAGCTGCTTATTATTGATTAAAACTTCGTGAATCAAATCACCTTCTAGTTGTTCCAAATTATTTATCCCTCTAAAACGGAAAAGAAACAAACTGCTTGGTTAGCTTTCATCCATTCTTTTTATTAAGCTATTAGAGCCCTGCTCCAGCGTTTGACAGGCATGGAAAAAAAAATTACAGTTATTACGGAGGCAAAATTGTTACGCAGCTCAAGCGCAAAATTGTACATTCGCGGCGCACGCAGTGTACACACCTTGCTTACGGTTGTCTTTATGCATATTTCATTCGCTAAAACAACATATCGCCGAAGCAGATAAAGTTTTTAACGATTTTTTTCTTCCTCAAGGCCCCCCCTAGCCTACCCTCCCACCATATACCTGCATTATTCAGCAAAAATTGCCGGCTATAAGTCCGGGCTTGCCCCTCGACGCTTTTAATCCATTATAAAAATACTGAAATATGCAGAAAATTTACCGCTTCCCCTACGGACTCCGGAGAAGGAATAGAGCCCAGCGCTTTGCGTTACATGCTCAACAAACAAGCGCTTTTCTCGTTTTTCTTAAAAAATTACAAGCCGCGTAAGCAGATAGTTCGACTATCTCAGCCGATGGACTAATTACACGTCGACGCCGGCCCGAGCCCGAGTAAAGCTACCGCTCGGCATTTTTACCAGCTTCACACCGGACCTGGGGCCAAGGCAAATTTACATCGTGTGCAGAAAAATTCTTACCGAGTCCTCCTCTTCCTCTTCTACCGTACACTTCGCGATCCTATTTACAGCCTCGTAATTGGCCGATTGTACACAAAAAAAAATCCCGATATCCACACATACACCTCTACCCTTTTACTTGTCTACTTCCAAAATTCAAAAAATTCGATACTAGAAAACATTTCATACCCACCCATATACGTACGTGCCATTCATTCCCAAAACGCAAAAACTCTCCGATAAAAATATACCCGGCGAGACTCTTCGTGCAGATCGACGTACAACGTGCCGTCGTATATAGCTGCTTATTAATTTCATCCTCGTAAACCCTATCATCCGCCGGATCCCCGATAAACCGTCGAAGCTCGCTTTCTGCTCTCTCACTCTCTCTATTTCTCTCCGTCTCTGTCTCGCTTGTATGTATCGAGGATCGTCCGATGTAGCGGCATGGTAAGCATAATATATATGTCGAGCTTTAATACTTTGGGCGATACGCGAGCAAAGCAGGAAGAAGGACTTGTCTCATAAAGTATCGAGCCATTTGTCACGGCTCTGAGTTTGTGACGAGCAAGCGAGTGCGCGCGCGAGAGAGCGGGGGGGGAGGAGGAGAAAGCAAAAAGTCGAGATATGGGGTGAGTGGCGAGGAGTAATCCGCGCTTCTCTCGTATCGAGATAAATGAAGAAAGGGAGAAACCGTGACTTAGTGCCGCGTTGGCTCTCTGCGTATCTTCCACCTTTCCCTCTTTTTCTCCCTCTCTCTCTCGTCGTTACTCTCCTTCTTTTTCGTCGGGCTTTAAGCTCGAGTTATGAGCGCGTCTGTTGTTTAATCGTTAATTTCCGACGAAGAGAAGCCTGCGCGCGAGAGACCCTTGACGAGCATAAATCCCGCGGCGGCTGCAAGGAGCTTCACGGGTACAGCCCCCCTTTTTCCCCGTGTACGCCTAGGCTAAACCTCTCGTCCTCGCCCTTCTTCCCCTCCCCCACCCGATTCACCCGCTCGTCTTCTACCTCTTCTGCTTTTTTTTTTTGACCAGCTGAAAAAGGAACGTTGACTCGGATGTTGCGTAAAACCAGGCGTAATTGTTGTACTCGTCGATAGGCGTGTATCGCTGTGTATACTTTGAAACGAACAAGAAGTAAGAGGAGATGGAACGAATTGACAACCGTATCTCTATAAAACAGCCTCTTTGTTGCGATATAATCTTCCTAGGAAAGGCCATCGTACCTGTTGGATGCTTTTCCGATGTTCTTCTCTTTCATTGTCAGCCTCGTCCAAAGTCTTGTCTATACCGTTGATGATCTTGATCTATGGAAAATTACACATGAATATGGCAATACCAGTGTATAAAATTACCCCGTTTATCTTTAGCGTTTGATATCTATTTTTACGAATAAAATACACGCGGTGTCAGGCAGTCAAGTCTCGGAAGCGCGTCAATCATGATGATAGCGACAGAGTGTACGAGGGCAAGCGCGTATCCGTTGACTGTAGGAAAAAAGAGCACATCGAGCGGTCAGCTGCGGGACGTCGGAGAGGGGGAGGGTGGGGCTGTGGGGTCGGGGGGTGTCGAGGAGACGACGACGGCCACACGGCGGAGGTGAAGAAAAGGCGTCTCGCGCTCCAGTTTAAAGTAGTGCCGTCTTCCCTGGGGAGAGTCAGGAGGCCGGTCGCGCGGACGAGCTGGAGGAGGAGGAGGAGGCACGCTCTCGAGACAAGCGGCGTGTCCACGGGCGCCAAGCCGTTTTGATTAAGAATACATGGCCACTGCTGCCCTCCTCCTTCTCCTACCCTCCGACTACGGCTGAAAAGCACGGGCGCAAAACACGCCGGCCGACTTTTTTTCTCCGGCACCCCGCCCTCCCCCACCGACTCCCTTTCGCCGTCCACTGGCATGCAGCAGCGGCAGTCTGTGTTGGACGAGCGACGATGCGCATCAGCCACAGCCGACGGCGGCGTAGGGTTGACGAGAGAAAGAGAGAGAGAGAGAGAGAGAGACAAGGGGAAAATCTTTCGCGCTACTCTTTCTCCCGGTCTTCTCCTTCTCCTCCTCTCCGTCATTCCTCTCTGGCGAGCAGACGTGGCTTTTCAGACCGCCTTAATGAAAGATGGACGATGAAGAGGCGCGATGCGAGAGCACCCCCGTTATATACTCGCTCGGCTGCATACCGCCTCTGCCCTTTAAATTTACCGCGAACGTCTCCGAGAGAGAGAGAGAGAAAGCTAATCTCCTGCAAAGTATTGAGAGCACAGCGTTTGAGGAGTTCTCTCTCTCTCTCTCTCTCTCTCTCTCACTCTCTCTCTCTCTTTCGCGCTCTTTCTGAATTTTTCAGACTTTTCTTTGACTTCCTACCCACTGATCGGCATCTGATTGAGCTGCGCGGCTATTTGAGAGTTTGAAAAATAAAGACGGAGGTAAAAAGATATACAGAGAGCGGAGAGAGAGAGACTTCTTGCGATAAGTATGACGCGGTAAGCGCTTCTGTATCTTCAAGTCCCACGCGAGCTTTATCCTCCCCTCCCTTTGCTCCCCGGAGCTTAGGCTAAAGTAGCTTAGCTCGATTTTCTCGAGGATTTTCGACCAAGTGACTGACCAGTGGATACATCCAACCGGATCAAGCAAATAAGTAGAGTTTCCTTAAAGCAAAACCCTTCGCTCGACGCTACATTTTTTTAATAAGAACGTGTCGGACCCTTCCTTTAAAAGCTATACTCGCACGATATTCGATTCGGAAAGTATGAATATAAAAATACGGGCAAACTCGAGCTCCTACGCTGGACTACGAATTTACATAGACGCACCCCCGAACGAAATTCTCATACATATACACACACACACGTTCAAATCGAGAATATGTCCATTCGCTGGGAAGGTTATAGGCGGGGTACGAAATGTCGTTGGAGCAGAGCTATATACACGTCATCGGTTGCGTACGCGACATTCGGCCGATTTCCATTCGGCGCACGTGACGGTTTTACTTTGCGCGCGCGCGGACGCTGTAATGTAGGCGCAACGTGGCGACAGCGATGGACCTGTGCTTTTCAAGACGCCGATGGAAAATTTAGCAGGCAAATAAAAACGAGAGGGCTTGCGCCCGTATATCCCGGCTTTCCAAGACGCTTAAATGGTTTTTCTTTGCCTCTTTACGTTTTCGAGATTTTTTGAGTAGGCTTGCTATTTGACGGCGTCTGGGTAAACAGTTGAGATTTTTCGAATGCTCGTGTTTTTGAACTACTTTCGGTGCGCGCCGGCAACAAGCCGCGGCTGCCTGGCGCAGAAAGAAAAAAAAAACGCGTAAACGAGTCGCAGGTGGATTTAGCGTAAAAAGTTTCCTCCAAGCCTGAATAATGAGGAATTCGATATGATCTGATTATCTCTGAATCAACATAATAAATAATTAAATTCTCTCTTTTTTCCTTAACTCTGGCTCTCTCGAGCAAATGATCTTAATCGATCATCAAACTTTGAAACTTTGCAGAATAAGATTTCGCGCCTTATATATCTCTATACACTTTTTACAATAATTACCCCGAATAAACAGTTGTGTTTAAAACATTTAAAGCTTACGATATTGCATATGCGCATACACACATCGCGTACAGGTTGAAATTCAAATGGCCACGGATTAAAGCAGCGTAAGAAACAAAAGTGGGAGAGAAGGAAAAATTTGGTCTGCGGGTGAGATGAGAAATCGCGGCGGACGGAGGGAAAAAAAAATTTAATATATCCAAATATATCACGAACACGCCAGCAGCCGGCGATCGGCCATTCGGAAGTCCATAATTCGATATGCAGGCGTGAGGAGGGTGGAGAAACAGGGAAGAGGGTTTGGGTGAGGGGGGGGGGGCGGGGAGCGAAGGAGAGCACGAAGGTCCGAAAGGTTCTCCAAGAGAGGGCCTTTACTGATGGCACACGTCCCCAGCAGATGTGTGTGGACATTATTCATTACTGAGCCCCGGTCAATTAGAGAACTCTCTCTGTCTCTCTCTCTCTTGCTCGCGTTATATTCTCTTCTTTGCTCGCTGTGTGCTCTCGCGATCAATTTTATTAAATACCGACGGAGGTGAAAAAACACTGTTGCCGGAAATTCATTTGCTTTTGTTATCTCCGACTCGAAGCTTGGAATTACAGTAAAGAGAATAATATCTACATATCGTCGTAAACGACGAGTCTCAATATACCTGCCCTTAAAATTAGGCCATTATACAGGCGATATACTCTCGGCAAGCTGTCGGCAAGGTAGTCGTGAAAATTGCCGTTCTCTCTTTCTCTCTTTTTCAGGCACCTCGTAAAACTCTGGCCCTACCCTTTCAATTTCGCGCTATACCACTCTCCGGTCCGACGCACGACGGCCTACTCGAGAGAAAGGCCGCGAAGGGTCAAGCGTTTTTGCACCCCCGCGTCCGTCTCGACACTATCCCTTCCCCTCCCCCCCCCCTTCCTTGTCACTGTCGCTTTCGCTCTCTTTTTGTCCAACCTTCCCCCTTCCTCCCCGCTCACTTTGCGTCTACTATGCAGCGTAACGAGGCCACTTTGTAACCGTCGATCGCTTGACGCTGGATTATACGCCGATACACTATTTAGTTGCCCCTTGTGTATGGCTCGATGAAAAAAATCATAGTAGACAGTGACTGCTGCATTGAACATCTAGTCGAACTATCGATTAGTTCATTTTTTAAAGATAATCATTGTTTCCTTTTTTCTCGAATAACAATTTTTAAATAGTCATCTTATCGAGGTCAGCTAAACTTATTTTAAAAACTACCAAACCGGATGCGAGTTAGTTGGTCCGGTGAAAAGAAAAAAAGGAAAAACGTCTACTTCTCTCGTCACGCCGAAATGAACTTTATTTTTGCCGATTAAAATACCCGGCCGTTTACCAAGTCATTGCGCACAAATGAGATTATTATCAATTGCTCCATAAAAGAAACAAAATAAAAAGAAGAAGAAGAAGTGCAAAAGCGGCGACAAATCCGCACCGGATATTACTCTTTTTCGAGTGGGCCGATGAACTTTCGGACGGCCAATGAAAAATCGCGCGTACACCTTTCCCTCCCGCAGACCCTGCTGCTTTATCCTCAGTTGCTCTCGTTCGTACTCGTAACCGCTGGCCATATAAAATCGGACCCTCATTAACGCATAATATACGCTAATCGTCCCGAAAATTTCGTCCCTATATTCCCCCGTTCTATTCCCCCCTTTTTTTCCCTCTCGTCGCTCTCAGATAAATCTCGATTTCTGCCCACGAGCTCCATCACCCTCTCCTCCTCGTACACACGCATAATTGGAGAGAGTCGCCGACTTTTTCAGCCATTCAATTTTCTCGTCCGATGAGGGGATATTTTCTCGTTTTATCTGCCATTGCACTAGTTTTTGCTCTCGTAACGATTGTCATCGAGGCAAACGTTCGCCTGAAATAATCACTTTTGCCTCGAGCGCATGCTTCAATTGCAACGAAGCAACATAAACTCGGGCTTTGATAGCACGTTTTGAGCTCGAGCCGAATGTTACATTCTTCATTTTTCACACGGACTTGCTTTCTTTCTTTGTATTACGGGCGTTAGGTAGGTACGGGAAAAGGAAGCCATTTGGTCTAGCCTAGGCCAGGCCGGTAGTGTTAGTACTCCTACTTCTGCTGCTGCTGCTGCTGTTGGCAAAGCCCGATTTGTTATCGACTTATAGGGCCAAATTACTTACTATTACCGCAGATTTATTTCTCGTATTAGGCCGAAACGGGCCGCGAACACAGTCGGCCAATTCGTACATGCTTCTCTATTAATTGCCAGCTTGCCCTCTTCTACCCTTTCCCCCCCCCCCCCTTTCCAGCCCCAGCCCCTCTTTCTCTCTTTCCTCAATCACTTTCGTGCAGCCCAGTTCTCACCCCCTCCTTTACCCCTTCTCTTTTCCCGGTAATATTTCTCTCGAATGCCAGAGAGCTACTTTTGCATACTTTTACGCCCCTCCCGGAATGACAGGGGGCCAAAGAAGTGCTTTTTCACATCGAGTGATTTTTAATGATTCAATATTTTCTAATATCGAAAATTGAATTTCAAAGAATGTTCATCTGCCGTATCAATGGGGAAAAAGGAAGTGGTAGCTGTATACCTTATAGTCCGAATCAATTTGAGACTCGAGACCCATTAGTATAATACATAAAACAATACTCTCTCTCTCTCTCTTTTTCTCTCTTTCTTGCTTTTTCTAGACTGCGCGTCGGACGTGGCTCGGCTCTCGATATTCGACAAATATCTATTTATAAGCCTGGCCGAGTAATAAAGATAAAAAATAACGGGCCACGACTGTGATAAGGGTGGGAAGAGGGAGAAGCGAGAGCGGCGGCCTATCACGGATTCGCGCCCGCATACAAAGTGCGCTGCTTACAACGGAGCTGCTGCCCCTTTCAGACGATACCCTTCTCTCTCTCTCTTCTTCCCACCCCTATTCAAATGTTTCGTATGCTTTGGGGAATCCTGTATCAGCCCTCACCCTTACGACAGCTTCAACGACGCTTTTCCGCACTTTGTTACCATCTTTTTATATGTTGGACAGACGATTTCTTTCGTTGTTCTCGATTTGTCGCTCTGGAACGCTGATAGTCTCGTATCGTCGATTGTTCAAGATGAATTAGTATGGAAATAAAATATTGCTAGTTCGTTTTTTTTTCTTGTTTGGCTTATTTGAAAAAATAATAAGAATAAGGCGCGTTATTTTCATCCTGGAAGTTATGCCGCTTACAAAAGCAATTGGTTGTTTAATTGAAAAACAAAAATCGATATCTCGTTTTCTCTGTCTAGAGTATAAAGTATAAAGAACTGCGGTCGCGGCCAGCAAATAAGCCAGTACCAATATTTTTCACGGCAATAAAAATCTAGTCGGCTCCGGGCGAGTAACAGGGCCGAGTCAGAAAAATCAAACACCTGGGAAATAAAAAAAAAAAAGAAAAGAAGGAACGAAAGGAAAAAAAAGGAGAGTCACTTGTATGTGTTATCCCAGCGGAGCGGAGCTCTAAAAAATAAATATTTGTTTTCCCAATGGCACGCCTCGGACGTTAAAAGTCCCTCTTTCTCTCTCACTATTCTCGTTTGCTCTTCGCTCATATACAAATTTGTGCCTCCGCGCTCGCGCGCGTGTCGTAATTTCTCGAAGGAACGTCGGCTCGCGCGCACAAAGCGGAGCGCGTATGTATATACGTTAGGAAAACGAGCAATGGTACGTCGGGAGGGGAAGGCGAAAAAGAATCAAAGTACTTTGAAAAATTTCTCGAGAAAACAAGGGCGCATGCGCGCACGTGCGAGCAAACAACTCTCTCTCTCGAATTTTTCGGGGGAACAGCCGTTGTGCAACGAGATATACATGCGCTCGTATGTGCGAGCCAGTGCCTGTGTGCGCTTGTGTGTTTATGTTAATCCAGCGTTCGTTACTTATTCCTTCGGACTTGTATACGTATACAAACACAGTGTAATATGCCAATGACGTTGTTGTTTTTCTTGTCTTCTCCTTTTGTCAGCTTGTGTCGTCGGCAAAGAGCCGCGCGTGTTTGTTTATCAATGACGCGCGCCTGTATTGCTAAACACCAATAAAATTTTACTGCGACGCAGATGAGAGATCGTACGCGGCTCTTTGCCTCTTCTTCTTTGATCGGCCTCGGAACTTGTTAAAATGACGCCCGTTCGATTTCTTAGAGCTGTCTAGCTCTAAGAAATCGAACGCGGTGAATCGATTGCTTTTTCAACGGTTGGTCACTTTTCAATCCTCTGGCTCGTACTTTATTATCCTTGCGGTTGGCTACTTATTATCATAAATACTTTTATTATTGTAAATACGCACAGAACATTTTTATCAACGCACAAACTTTTACTAATCTACGCTTTATCGTTTTCTGTTTCCAGGTGAGCAAAACGTTTTATCGAGTATACACTATAGCGAGAGCGTTACGCCATGCGGCATAACAGGTGAGTCTCTCTCGCACTCGTGTCGTATTATTTCATTATTCAGCATAACGACGCCGCTATTAAAAATTCAAACTACGCCAACGACCGAAAAAAAGAGGCTGTTATTATAAAAAATTGCTCACAACAACAACATCTTGTTGCAGCGAGGAAAAAAATGTTTTTCGAAGCTCGGCTTATTTGCTGACCGATCTCAGAGAAAACAACCGGCGCTCTTGACTCAACCGCATCGCCGCTCGTATTTTTATCTACATATACTCGAAATGCGAAGTTTCAATAACAGCCGCCGGCGCGCGTCCGTCATACGCGGATAGAGAAAGATCGAGCGTAACGATACGCGCGGGTACATTGAATCCAGGCTAAAATCTCCGAGCCAAATTGAATGCGAGGCTCGTCGGCGAAGGACCGATAGGCATCTCTTAACGACCAGCATCCCCTGCCGTCTATTGCCAAGGCAATCGCTTTTTATCCTGGCATATTTCGCCGCTCTCTTCTAAATCATCGCCCCGAAATTTGGCTCTTAAACCACCCCCTCGCCATGCGCGTCCATCAACTTTTATTACGTCTCGTACACTCCAAATTTCTTTGGCATCTGAATTTTAATTGCAACGACAGCTTGTTTTTTTCTTCTTCTTTATTAGCGCGTTTCCACGCGATAAATTACTCAAATCTATTAGCGAGTCCAAACAGATCCCACTAGCAGCTTACCAGGTTAAAAACTGTCTTATAGAACAAGGCTTTTAACAAGTCACTCAGGGTTTCAGGTATACATTAAGCAATCGCCTGATCCGCTTACCTCTGAGTCCCGAAGTTTTACCGGGCAGAAGCGAAGCAAAATAAACCGCGAATCAAGTTGGGAAGAGAAAGAAAGAACATTTGCACTTTACTCGCGCGCAGCAGCGCAAAGAGAGCCAGTGTACCTAGAGTCCGGTGCAGGAGAAGCTTCTTTTACCGCAGCTCGCGAGCTAGAGGTGTGAAGAAAATCAATGATACTCTCGGGAAAATGTTGTTTATTACCATTTTCGGGCCGAGTAAAAATAAAAATGCCGCTACGTACGGCAAAGGGGAGATTCGTAGCTCTCTCCATCGGCAATAATTTGCAGCCACTCGAATCTTTATGCAAATTGCCGGAGCGATGAAAACCCTTGTATGCGAGATGTATCGGAAACACAATTTTTTTCTTAGTTTTTTTTTCTTGTAAATTAGACTCACGAGTACGCGTAAAACATTACGAGCGTCGTCTTATCGATGATCCTACTTTTTTTCCTTGTTTTTTTTTATAGATCGAAAAACAAATGTTTTATAAATAAAACAGCAGTCGTTACTGTACATCCGTAGCAACAATGCTATAAGCAAGAAAAAAAAATGCTCATACTTCCAAGCCCCTCGGTGCCAAGGAGAAAACCCTTGAAAATAAAGAAAAAAAAAAGGGAAAAGAACCAAGAGGCTCACACGAGGGGGAGGTGGTGCACAGTGTAGTCAAGCGGTTATTGTAAAAAAATGTTAAAAAAATCGCGACGCTCGTACATTAAGCATCGAGAGGGCTGCGCGTCACTTTGCCCCGCTATATACACGCGCCTGCTGGCAACAATAAACGATAAAACTTTAAAATATATTGCATCCGTCCCGCTATACATGTCTTAAGAGAAGGCCGAAGGAGTGAGGTGGGCGGGCGGGGGGGGGGAGGACTGGTGTCATGCCGCGCGACATAAAGAATATACCGTAGCGAGAGTTCTCGCGCGCGCATTATGTGAAAAATATGATAATGACATTGCCGAATTCGCAAGACTTCACCACCCCCTCCCAAGTATCCAAGAATGTCTCCCTCTCTCGCTTTCTCT
Organism: Anagyrus pseudococci; assembly: GCA_030522585.1. Taxonomy (NCBI): domain Eukaryota; kingdom Metazoa; phylum Arthropoda; class Insecta; order Hymenoptera; family Encyrtidae; genus Anagyrus; species Anagyrus pseudococci. Next base: position 38,904 of record JAPYYQ010000344.1, read on the forward strand.
CTCGAGTGTTTCTGTAGAATATCCACGTAGCGGGGCACGTACGCGAAATGTCTCTCAGGATATCAGGGCCGAGAGCTTACGCGCCTCCGTGAAATATTTCAGGTCCGCGTCGAGGCCGCCGCGGCGATCGAAGCCCCTTCTCCTTCTTGTTCTTCCCCACCTCCCCCCCCTTCCTCTCCTGCCCTCCGGTCCCTCCTGCACCCCCTCGTTGCAGCGGCTACACCGGCTGGCGCGTGAAAGTACAGGCGCATAAAAATTGCACGAGCCGCTAACCGCAGTAACTTTCACCCTCTGCGTGCTCTATCTCTTTTGCTCTCTCTCTCTTTCTCCCTGTACTCTGCAGTTGGCTTTCGTCAGATGTATTCCACCTGTGTGTCGCTCATTTTCCTCGGGCGTTTGTTTAGTTCTCGTTCGCGGTCCGCCTCTATCCACGTGACTTGTAATGACGTCTTTATTACACTCCCCCCCCCCAGCTGCAACGGCGATAAAAATAAAACGTCGAGGTTTCTCGAAAGGCTCAAGTAAGCCTTTGTAGAGGAAGCGGGGGGTTAGAAAGCTTGTCAGGGGTGCGACAAACATTACGAATAAAAAATGCAGCATTGTATAAATACCATCCTGTCCCATCCCCAAATCCCTCTAGGTGTCTATCTCTCTTTTCTTTCTCTCAGCAGCTGTGCTAGTCCGCTCGCTCCCTAACCCCTTTGCGCTTTGCCGGCTATCCGCGTGAAAAATAACGGATAATTTTCCGAGTCGGAAGACTCGCCATCGCCCGGGCTTAATTGTATCATCAAGAACTCGCGGGTTGAGAGAGCCGAGAAAAGGGAAGGGAAGCAAGAAAGTTCCGAGAGGATGAGAAAGAGAGCGTGAGAGACGCGCTTTCTCGGCTGAGCTTTAAGTAATACCGCGCAATTTTTAACCGCAATCTCGTCTGGTATTCCTGTCGGAGCGGGGCTTAATTTCCGAAGGAGGATTCCCGCTGAATCCGACGTGATTTTTCGCGCTTATAAATATTAATGCGATTGTAATGTTTGTAGGCTAGAGAGAGAGAGAGAGAACGCCGGCTCTGATTATATTCTTTAGGGAAGAATCAAGTTACGCGAGAGAGCCAACGTAGCTGTGAGAGGATGAGAAAAAAATAGAAGAAGAAAAGATTGCGTTTGATGAGATATTGGAGGTTTCTATGCGTAAACGAATCAATCGAGTTGATTGTCATTGCCCGCTAAGCTACTTCGCGCCTGGAAAACATATCCCTCCCACTCGCAAGTCTAGACTTACGAAGTCGGAGAAAATTTTTCAAAATATTACCAGGCGAAAAATTCACGTTATGTAGATAAGAGGGGACATTTTTTTAACGCGGAGAGTGAGTGCAGGGGGGTGGACGAGTCGCCGGCGACACGTGACGCGAATTAATCAACACCCGAGAAATCCCGGGCTGTTGATGGTATACGAGAGATGGGTGGGCGAGGGGTAGGCACACGAAGGGATCCAGGAAGAATCGTCGTCCGCTCTCAAATAGACGAAAATGGACTGCGAATAAATATGAGCAGTTCGCTCCCTTCCTGTGTCCCTGGCTTGTGAGTGAAAAAGAGAGGGAGCTAGGGAGAAGGGTCGTTCTTGAATCGCGAGCCCGTATGCTGGGTCATGAGTGTCAGGTGTACACAAAGATATCCTCTGGATTTCCAGAGGATCGCCACTGATTTTCGATATCCTTCTCGAGATTCGCCAGTCGTGCGGATAGAAATATTCAGAAATTCGAGACGGTCATACTTATATATATATAGCTTCGCTTCTTCTAGCCAGACACATTTTTCATAACATTGTTTCACGTTATTTTTTGTTTGTCTGTTCTTTTTTTTCTTTAAGTTTATGACAGTGCCAGGGAGTTTGGCGAGAAACGAACGATTAAAACTTAAAGGAAGAAAGGTCATGAATGCTTAACATCATAGTGCGCGAGTATTGCAGGGGCTTCATTACTCGGCGGGCCCATCTTAATTTCGCTTGTTCCATCTCGCGGCGCGGGCTTGGCACGAGGACAGACCGCGTATTTTATAATTTAGCCGGGCTTCTAATTGATACTGAATTATTAATCGAACGAGAAAGTAAAACGCACCGGCCGCGCGCGCGTTTGTCTCGAGATTAGCTGGTTAGCTTGGCAAAAGTGGGACTTTAGCGCGTATACGTCTTATTCTTTGGTTTTTCAATCTGCTTGAGTTGGGCTACGTTTTGAATATTTAATGCCTCCAGCGGGTTAGAAAGGTCATTTTTATTTGAACGGAGAGGCTCCGAGGATAAACAATGAAAGTTAAGTCGAAGTTAATAGATTGTAGTTTTTATTGCCGACGCGTGTACAACTAGTTTACCGGAGTTTAACAAAATATTTTTAGAACGTGCAATTAGGAAGTAAACACGCGCGCGTCGTGCAGGATCGAATGGGATTGTTAAGTTGAGTAAAGAAATTTTGTAGGAGTTATTAATATGACATTTCGGTGCTTATTGTGCTCCCAGTCACTTCGTTGAGTATCATTTATTCGATACGATTCCGATATATTTAGAATCGGCTTGTCAATTCTTTATGAAAATTGATTATACTTTGCGGTATTTTAAGCTTAATGACGAAGCACTTGTTCGACAAAACCCCGATACTTCCGAAAGAATTTTTTTTTCTATTCAGTAGAAATATGACTATTAGATCAGACAAGACGTTCACGCATCAAAAACTCGAAAATTATATACATAAAAACTGACGGAAATATTAAAAAATATTAAAAATCTTATAAAATACCTTATCTACGCAAATAACCTTGATATTACAAAAGACAATTAAAAAAAGGGGAGAAACTCCAAAGTAAAAAGTAATCTAGAATGAAGTAAGCAAATGCAACTTCCCTTCTTTAAAAAAAAAAAAAAAGCACTGAGTAAGACTCTCGCGACGGGGACTTGTTCCCCCTTGGAACAAGCAAGCACATCTCCAACGTCCGAGATCCTTACGCTAGGAAGAATGAAAACTCTCCCCGAGACTGCTTTTTTCCATCCCCCCGCTGTTTGGTTTTCATTAACGACTTGTAATCGACTGGCCCTTCGACTCCTTAACGAAGCAAAATTTTTCGACCCCCTCCCGACAAACAAATATACACAGCTCGCTTCTCTCTCTCTCTCTCTCTCTCTCTCTCTCTCTCTCTCTTTGTGATTCTTATGCTGTTTAAGAGCTTCGTAGAGCCAAGTTCGGCGTAACCCAATTAAAAAATGCTTAATGAAAAACGGAGTGTACAGCACTCGAAAATTTTTTTAATTGTTCCATTGTCTGCCTTCGTCTACTGAAGCTTAATATAAAAGATCGATCGACAAAATTTCCAAAGCGATAAAGTGATAATATTGCTATAAAAATTTTTTTCGCTCTTTTTTTTTAAATATTCAAACTTATAGACCGACCGCAAAGTTTTACGTAGTCGTGCATTCAACTACTTGAATAGAGGGCGCGTCTAACAATCGCTGAGAATCGAATTCTCCATCATGTATAGTAAAAAGGGGTTCGTCAAACATCCATATATTTACGAGCGAGTGATATCGCCATAGCGATATCTGCAACATTAATCGGCTCCAAAGCATTACTACACAGTTCCACCCCTCGTCGCGTTCCCAAGCGCTTTCTCGTTGTCCTCCGAGCGGTTCTACATTTTAAATGTCCGGCCGAATTGAATTGCATTGCCTACGAATACGGGCTCTCTCTCCGATCGGGCCTGTCTGAATACTGATTCGTCCCTGTTTTCCTTTTCTTTCCGCAACGAATCAGAGGAGAAGCGCCCGTGAGCATACGTGAAAAGAGCTCCATTGCCTGCTCTATATCAATTAGCGCAATTCCCGCTCGTCGATCCTCATTGTTCATCCCTGGCGTCTCTCTTTTCCCGTCCCTCCTGGTTATTCCGGCCGCTTTGTGTCTCCCACTTCCACCGAGATTGTTGTTTGCTTATCGCGAATAAGCGCGCGTATCTCCCTTATACGGCACACTGCTACCCCCAGCGCTCGATCAACAATTTACCAAACAATTTATTTTGCCTTTTTTCCCTTTTTTTTTTTGTTATCGGAAAAAACACAGTTGCACGCAAAGTCCGAAGTTTGAAGGGAAATAGAAGGTGGGCAAGAGTATCTAAAATCGAGCAAACTCGACGAAAATTGAAAACGAATCCCGTGACAGGGAGAGAGAGAGAGAGAGCTCCTTAATCCCGCCTCGAATTTTTCATTTCTCTCGTGTGGAGAGAGCCGGAGCCCTCCGCGGGAATCAATTATTTTTCCATCGATCGATTCGCCAGGTAGCTCGTGTATGGTCCGACGAAAAAAAAAGCAAAACAAATAGCTGGCCATTCGAAAAAAATAAAGCGACCGATGTCAGTCGCAAAGACACATCCCCGAAAATTCGCCGAGCGCGCGCGTGAATTGCGCGTGTGTGTACAAGAATTAGCGCGTCTATACCGCTGTTGCTGGCGCTGGTTTGAGATATTCATCCTCTCGGGGCGGATGGAAAATCTACCGGCAAACGGGCTGCCCTGGCGTGTGCCTGGGGTGGTAAAATCGAGAGAGAGAGGCAGAGAGTGGCCAGAGCGAGGGGATATGTGAGCTAGTTCTGCGGGTTTGCCTACAGCCTCGGGCTTTCGTCGATATACCTCTCGTGTAATCTGCCTGTGAGTAATGTTCAGAGGAACTAATCAGCCGCTACGAGAGAGAGAGAGAGAGAGGTCGATGAGGGTGGCAAGCCTCTGTGTTCTTCTTTTCTTTCCGATTGCTGCGGAAATACGTGGCGATTGACGGGACTACCCGTTTTGCCCTGGCCTGAACGACACTCGATTTCGCACACGGTAATGATTTATTCGCGTATTGACGATTAAGGTTTCGTGGTATATAGTTACAAATTGTAAAAAAAAAATAAGCGATTAAAGGGGGTGGATGCAAAATACAGGCCGTATAATAAAACAGGAAAACCCCTGGAGAAACCACCGTTTAACAGCTGACAATCAGTCACCGCCGCGGCATCAGCGTATTGAGAATAACTCGACGCCAGGGCCGCTCGACGAAAATAAGTCGAGAGGGTCGAGGGGAAGAAGAATAGGAAAATTGTCGAGCGAGGGAAAACCGACTTGGGGAAAAATAATATTCGCCGCTCGACTATTGGAATAATAATAAAAAAAGAAAAGAGAGAGAGAGAGAAAGAGAAAGATAGAAAGGTGTAGGGAGGGGACTGTGAACGTTCGCGAATTCATTATGTGACGCTGGCTGCGCAAGAGTGAGGGTTGGAGTGTGGCCGAGGGAGCCGCGAAATTTTGCCGGGTAATTTGTATTCCGCATTTCTCCAGCTGACGACGTCGAGGCGCGAGAAAGAGAGAGAGACCGGCTGGCAAATACCGCTTCTCAATCCACCCTCTCCCCTAACGTATATACAAGTACGCACGCGTGCGTGTGAACTCCCGCTCTGTCACGGTTAGGCGCACGTCGCTGCTCGTCCTCTCAACTTCTCCCTCCTTTTGGGATTCATAAACCGTTCGATTCAAATCCTTATCAGTTGTTACAGCGCAATTTAAACCGCCACGACTGAGCCAAAAATTAAACAGATGACAAAAATTTTAATAAAAACTCGTAACGAGCGTTGAAAAGACAAACAATCGTAATTCCCCCCCCCCCCCCGTCCAAATGCATAAAATCAGAGCCGAAGAAACGAGGAATTAGCAAGCGAGAGAACGTTAGCGGAGCGGAGGCGCGATTTCGAGGGTGGCATACGGCCGAAAAATGCGAAAACAGAAAGCCCGAGACGCCGACTGGTAGTGGGGAGGCGCTTTGGAATAACCGGCTGATTATGCGAACGCATGGCTGGAGTGTAACGCGATTTAATATTAAAATATTATGACAAACGTCAACAGGAGCCGAAGAGGAGGAGAGATCGAGAGGCGCGAATATATACGCGCAAGCCTGATTGGCCCCACGGCGCGTTGAATACGAAATTTCAACTGTCTGCGTCTGCTCGTCCTTATGCTCCCCCTCCCTCGACCCTACATTCGCGATTGTTTTGCCACTGTCGTGCTTCTTAGCTCGCAGGCGAGAATCGAATTAGTCTCGTGGCTGCTCGAGGGTTCGATGTCCAGCTTGGACGTTTTTGTCCACTCGATGCGCAAACAAAACGAAAAGGTTTCGTTTTATATTTGGATACATCGAGCAAACGTCGTCAAGTACAAGCAAAGGACCAGTTACACGCTGCGCAACGATTCGTTCTGCGCATAATCCACAAGCCCGACGCAGCCGCATTGAAGTCCCCGGTAGTCGCGATGCGGATGCCGCGATACAAATCAGTCCATCTCCGCCCCCCTCTCAACCTCGACTCTTTTATTTTTTCCTTGAAAAAAAAAAAGAACGGTAGAATGAAAGAAAGCCGAGCGAAAAGTAGCATGAAAAAGAAGCCGAAAACGTCGGCTAACCACCCGCGGGACGTTTAATCCTTTTAAGACTCGCGGGCCCTCAGGAATCCTCTCAGACGTTAATCCGTTAATTAATACCGCGGGGAGGATATACCTTGCCGCTCGTCGTCGTCGTCGTCTTCGACGAGACGTCGTCGCGACGCTCCCGAAGGAAATCCATTTTTTTCGCCTTTGATTACGGCCCTTCCTTGGCTTAATTATTACGAGTCCAACGTCTGGCCGCACCTTTACTCTCATCCCTTTGGTATATCGTTAAAATTCACTCTCGTCCACTCTCGTTGCTTTGTACCTATAGACATAATGCACGTCTGCGAGGTCAACTTGACTTCTCATCGCGGTTTATCAAGAAATCTCAAATGATAATTAGGCGATAAAATTTATTATCGAGTAGTAACGTCCAGGCATGGCTAGACGTGCAATTCTATATCGCGTCGGCAATGCAAGCGCGGCGCAAAAACAAATGCGTCGAAGCAAATATGCGCGTACTATTATTACCAGAGAGGCCGCAATATCTCCGGTATATGTATATATCGAAACGTCTTGAAACGTGTCTTAACCCCTTAATTTGGCTAGACACAAAAGAAAAGCGCAGGCTATCCATATATGCCAAGACGCGGCGAGACACTGTTCGGCCCAAAAACTCCCAAGGAGTCACAAAGGAAAAAAAAAGAAGAAATTCCGGGGACGGAGGCGCATAAGAGAGAGAGAGAGAGAGAGAGAGAGAGAGAGAGGCACTTGCTAAGCCCTCGAGGACCATCGACGCTGCGGATAAGGAAGAGGGTGGCGGCACAAGAAGGAGTCTCCGAAGACTCCTCCGCCGAGTCTCCCTAAACGCGCACCGGCGAGAGGTTAAATAAAGAGCCTGTTGTTGGCTGTTCAGATTTTCTTCCTCGTGATCGCTGCTTTCTCTCTTTCTCTCTCTCTCTTTTTCTGTGTGTATAGGTGTGCGCCGTCCCGATCCTCCCCTTTCATCCGTCGGGATCTACCCTCTCCCCCTTCCTCTGGGCTTCTTACGCTGAATGAGCACCGACTTCATAACCTCTTATATATTAGACATTTTCCCAAGCCTTCTCCTTTCCTTTTAGTCTCGCTCTTTTATATACATATATACATATACCTCGCTGAGAAGGCTTCTGTACCAGCTCCACAGCTTGGGCCACATCAATTTTTGCCAAACGTCCGCGAGATATCGCGATATCCTCGCTCGTCTTTGACATTCGTGTACGACAGAAAAGATATTATTCAAACTTTTGCTCCCCTCTCCTCCTCGTCACTTCTCGGCCTCAACGTTTACATTTTTCCGTATCTCGTAAATTGTTGATTTAGTACAGCAAAAGGATTTTTTTTTTAATTTTCCAAGCAAAAAATGCAAAGACGATTATCTTTTTTTGGCTCCAATCGTATAGAGAGGCAATATAAAATTTTACCAAGCAATTCTCTTTCCTTTGACGAAGTCGCGCGACGAACGATAAGAGGGTTTTTGATATGGAGTTGGAATAGAGTCTTATGCTAATCTTATTTGTGTACAATTACGTGTGTTCGTGACATGCAAAGAAGTTCCCTGGTTATCAGTGTTTAGTCAGGACGGTCATTCCCTCTCCTCGCTCGACCACCATACTCCTCGCTGTACACAGCGACGAGAGAAAGACTTTTATATAAGACTCGTCGCGTACGTGCTCAAGAAGGCTTCGCAATATTTTTCCATCTCTTGTACAAACTGTTTAATTCCCAAGTTCCGTTAAACAATTCACTCTCGTCTAGAACGTAAACTTTTCAACTTTTTTTTTTTTAAATCGACAATAAAAACTAAAGCACAGAAGATATAACGCAGAAGGCTAACCGTCAAATAAACGTTGTTCGTCCAGCAGGCTAACAGTCTGTACGCGGCCCTGAAACAGCAGCAGCAACAGTGCGATTCACGTTTGGGCCGTTGCCGCGAAGGCAGAAGCTCGAGCGGCCCGGAGAGCGCGAGCAGCGAGCACCAGCAGCCGGAGATAAGCGTCGAGTATCAAAGCAATGGGAAGCTCAGTCCGAGCGGGCACCCAGTGACGGCAGTATCAGCAGCCGCAGCATCCGCACCCATGACCCAGCAAAAGCAGCCGATCATCACGCAGCAGTCGCAGCAGCCGAGTTCCGGTGCGCCAGGGCCCCAGCCCAGTCCGCATCAGAGTCCCCAAGCACCGCAGCGGTACGTTAATCCTCCTTCCCCCCCCCCTCTTTTACCAGTCTTGTCTGGATGAGAATCAACAATTTTTGGCGAATCCTGCAAGCAGGGCCTCGCCGCCCGACCCCTCGCAAGGCCCGCCAGGAGGGCCGCCCGGGGCACCGCCGCCCTCGTCCACGGCTCAGATGATGCTCAGCCCGGCGAGCGGCCTCCACCAGATGCAACAGATCCTCCAGCAACACATACTCAACCCGACCCAGCTCCAGTCCTTCATGCAGCAGCACTCGCTCTACATGCAACAGCAGCAGCAACAGCAGCAGCATCACCAGGTCAGTTCCAGCACTGTACCCATCTCCCCTTGCATCCTTTGTCAAAAGACAATCCGAAATTTTATCTCGAAATTTCCCTCACACTTGTCGATTGCAGGACTCGTCGTCGGAGCATGGCTCGGGTCAGGACCGTTTCGGCTATTTCTCATCGCTAAAAAACGTAAGTCCAATGAATTTCCCTCGGATAGACCTGTCCCACCGCTGTCCGGGCGCTATTTTCTCAACGAGTCTTACTGATCCCTCAGCACCAGCATCAGCTGGCCGAGCTCGGGCGCAAACAGCTCGAGCAGGCGATGCAGCAGCTGCAGGAGCAACTCCAGCTGAATCTCATCCAACAGACCCACCTGCTTCAGGCGCCGGATAAGAAGAAGGCCTCCGGCACCCTCCAGCAGCTCGCTCTCCAGCAGCAACAGCTCATTCAGCAGCTCCAGATCACCCAACGACAGTACCTGCTGCAGCAGGGTCTCGGGCTCCAAGGGCACAATCACTCATCGGCCATGCAACCGTCTGAAGCGATGCCAACGTGGAAATCTGAACCGTCCGAGGGCTCCGAGTCCCACGCCAACTCGAACGTCTCGAAATCGAGCTCCGGTTTGAACGGTAAATTCTAGCGATTCTAGATTGTCGGAAAAATAGAAACATTCGTTTTATTTACAAAAAGCGTAAAACTTCGTTTGAGATCGTTCATTCTTCGGCTTTTATTTTCTTATTTTTCATTATTACTTTGCAATTTTTATATGATTGAATTAATCAACTATTATTTTGTCTTTTCTTTTTCGTTACCACGACACTCTAACTCACCACGACATCCGCAAAACCTGACAAAAAAAAACAACAACAACGAACGAACGAACAAACACTGACGCAAAAAACAACAACACATCGACGAACGACACACATGGGTGGCGGGCGATTTTCATCGCAGGCCTTCTTAACTCGTTAGTTTCAAATCGACGCTCGGAGATCAACGGCACGGCCCAGCTGGACGAGAAGCCGCTCGACGCGAGTTGTAACGAGAAGCTTCAACATCCGCTTTATGGTCACGGTGTCTGCAAGTGGCCCGGCTGCGAGACCGTCTGCGACGACTACCAGGCGTTTCTCAAGTAAGTTGACGGCATCCGATGCCTCTCATTTGTAAGCTCGAGAGAGAAGTGCAAAGGTCGCAATAATGTATCCGCGGCACAGAGAGTTTATTTGGGAAGGGGGGTGGGCGGGTCAAATGAAAAATCACTCGACTACAAACGATTTTCCAGGCGCGTAAAGACGATAAAGACGCTGGGCTTAATCGAGAGCTCTCGATATGCCTTGAGCTTTCGTATCTCAATAAACAGCTTGAGCACGGGCCGCTTGGCACGCGGCGAAGACTCTCCGAGGGGTGCGGGCGAAAAAAAGGAAATTCGCGCGTGTCAGCAGGGAGAAAGAGACAACGGCGCGTCTTTGAGCCCTCGCGCGCCTTTAACCCCATTAAGGCGAAAGCCAGTAATCACGAGCGGGCCTCAGAGACGTTGCTTAGAATAAAAAGGAGAAAGAGAGAGAGAGAGAGAGAAAGAGAAGAGAGGGCATGGCTCGATGAAGCTCTGGCGGTCGACTGAGAATGAGGCGCCGAGCTAATTACCTTTGTCTCATTAATATTTACGACGCTCGGCCGCATCGTTATGCTCCTTGGTGGAAAAGCCGAACTTCTCTTACCCATCCTCGCCCACCTCCTCCTCCTCTTTCTTATTCTTCTTCCCTAGTGCCTTCACTTCTATCCTCTTGCCTCCCCAAATCTCTGTCTCTCTCTCTCTCTCTCTCTCTCTCTCTCTCTCTCTCTCTCTCTTGCTCTCGTTCTGCAGCAATCTGCTTTGCGACGCACAAAGCCGGCCTAGTATGCCAGCTCCGGGAAGGAAGGGGGGATTACGAAAATAATTTCGCGCAACAACAAACGCCAAGGGTCAGTTTTTAAGCTCTTAAGAGCTTCGTCGGTCGTACCCCTCTACTAGGAGGGCTATTATTTCACGGGGGTGGCATCTTGTGGAGCGATTTTTTAACGGGCAGAGCGACTGTGCTTGCAGACACCTGAACACAGAGCACACACTGGACGACCGATCGACGGCGCAGGCGCGCGTTCAGATGCAAGTTGTCTCGCAGTTGGAGATCCAGCTGCAGAAGGAGCGCGACAGGCTCACGGCAATGATGCATCATCTGCACATGGCCAAGCAGATGGCGTCGCCGGAGCCACCAAAGTCCTCGGAGTCATCGGTAATGCCAAACTACACGAACCATAAACGAATATTCCAGTCTTATCTATTACAATCGTGTAGCTTTCGTCGGCTTATCTCCCTCGAGTAGTTTAATTCGTTCACGAATTTCGACGATAACCAAAGTAAACGGTTCGTCAAGAGATATGTCGAATTTTTCAAATTTATTAGCCGGAGTTTATCAAAGTTTATGGAACGATGTTTCAATACGAGCAGACGCGCACGGGTTTCGACGTAAAAAAAAAACAATGTTTTGACCTTGCAGAGCACACCGAACATGCCAAAGATGAACCTGTCCTCGGCATTGATGAACCAGCCGCCGCCAAATTTCGGCGGGGTATCGCAGGTCTCGCCAGTTTCGATGTCAGCCCTGGTCTCGGCCGTGAGGTCACCAGCTGGAGGTCAATTACCCCCGGCCTCGGGTCCCGGTATGCCGCCCGGCCTCACTAGCATGCCCAGCATACCCGGTATGCCGCCTATGCCTAACATGCCCGGCAGCATGCCGAGCATGCCAAGTATGCCCAGCATGGCGGGACCGATTCGTAGGAGAATCAGTGACAAGTCCAGCCTCTCGCTCGCCGGAGGTGAGCATAACCCATTTTACAACGTCGCAATTACCCGTCAGATTCGCGATCGGGACACTTCTTATTTTTACGTTTTTTTTTCGATTTATAATCTCCTTTTAATTATCGAAGTTCAATTTAATAGCTAGTTAAACTTTCGAACGAATTTTAATTAATTTGGGTCGCAGATGTTTGTCAACGAGTTTCGTATTGCCGATGTATTTTCATTTGATGTGGATTAGTCGATTCTTTTAAAAAGTAAAATGTAAAATTATGATTAATGACGCTTGTAATATCAATTAATTATTAATAATTATTTCTACGTTTAATAAAGCCCTGAAAGTTGATTAAATAAACGGTTTTTTTTTGTTTTAATGTTAAATTTGTAGCTTATTCATATGAGAACCGATATTAAATTTAATACAACCTTGAAATGCCAAGCGCAAGTCTCTAAATAAGCAAGATACTTTATTTACAGAAACAAACAGTCGACCGTCAAACTTGTTCATTGATAAAAATATTTTATATACATAAATCGGATCACCAAATATTTCAATACTTAATGAACTTACAACAAATTGAGAGATGATTAAAAAAAAAAAGAAAGAATTCAATTGAAAAAATAAAGATGCCAAAACGATCGCAATACGAGACTTCATTTTGTTGGTACGCATCTTATTGGCCTTGAAAAGAACGCGAACGTGAAGTTCAGAGATATGAAGTTTTTATTTATTGTCAAAAACAAAAGAGATCAATAAAATAAAAGTCGCGCTAATGACATAACCGCGCGCGTAGCTCTCGACGAAAGAAAAACACGTGTCTCCCTGTCTCCCTCTCTCTCTCTTTGCGCGCACCGATTGTCAATGCCACCGATTATGAAGGACGGTTTTATGAATTCGTGATTACACAGCTGTTTTAAATCGTAATCTAGAGTATAGGCTGTTTACCGATTATTTGTTACACCTAAATTACAAATGACTTGATTATTTGTTCTAAAATTCTTGACAGTTTGATGGACGATTACGCACAATCTGATGGGTTTTTTTTCGTTTTTTTTTTCATTTAATCAAGCCAAGTCGCGACGAGACGCTTCTTTTTCTTTTATCTGTTTACTCCATCAATATTTATACTTTAGTTTTTCCTTCGGTGCGTTACAGAGTTATTTCAAAAAATTTTTTTTTTCAATTCATCACAAGCCGATATTACCATGACAAATAAAAGTTACGTCGCATCTGTCTTTTCTATCAGAATTTGTAATTTTCCTTCTAACACTGACATTGAGCCAAGAAAAGGCAAAATGAAATTTAACAATAACAATAATAATAAGGCGACTAAAAAAGCCACATTTACAAAACCGAACACTATTGAAAACGACGAAAAAAATGCTATTCGTAGGACTATATGAGGAGGGCACTGTAAGGCGCAGAGTATCCGTCGATAGATCTGGATTAGATATTAATGAAGGTAAATTGAATTTCAGCGAGAATCAAACGATAAATCAAGCGAAAACCGAAGAAATCCTGTCTCTCGTTCCTGAAAATGCAGTCGAACGCACGTATGTTAGCTTAACAGGAACTTTTTTTATTTTTGCTAAAATTAACTTTTAATTCTCCGAGTTTGATTAGTTCGATTTGATTTCGAACGCATAAAGTAAGTTCAAAGTATTTTCAACGGCTCGCAGAGACAGGAGACATTAACGAGGAAAGATCTTTTCTTCCCCGTAGTTTTTTTTTCATTGGGAATGCACTTTACGGTCCTCTCTTGATCTCTATCTCTTTTGTGTATCTTTTGTCGTGTGGTTTGTATGAGAATTTTTGAGGTAATTGAAAAAAAAAGGAAATAAAGCAACAGCCGTGCACTAATTTTATGGTTTCTCTTGCTAAAACGATAATTTTGAGCTTTCGATTTGCGCTAGCGGTATTTGCCCTAACTGAACCATCCTAAGATCATCGGGTGTTCAGGGAATGCGATGCGCTATAAGCTAAATCGAGTGTACGGCACACCTTGTTGGCGCAGTTCAGTGCATAGACGCTTATAAGTTTACTGAGACAAATTCAGATAAAAAAGATGAATATTTATATACGGACGATTGTTAGTATTTTTTTTTAAATTTATTTCGGGCAATGTCGTAAGGACTGCAAGCCGATTGGGGCGAGTGAAGGCAATTGGTTGTTGATGACTTTAGGCGATGGCCAAAACAGTATTTTTGTCATTTTATTGTTTTTAAATAAGCCTTTTGTTGAAAAGATGTCTGCAGGGACTGTGCGATGGACAGGATAAGAGAGAATAGGTGATTATTATCAAATTAATGTTTTAGAAAATTAAAAAAAAAACAACAGAATAGAAAAATAAATGTGAAAGTTTATAGGCAAACTTATTAGGTTATGATAATGTAAATAAGCACAAGTGAAAATTTTCGATAACCAAACAAACAACAACAGAAAGCTCGTTATAAAACGCTAAAATCACGCAAAAATAAACAAGCAGATTATACCTTCCACGTTGTTCCGCTGCGCCGATAATAGCAGAATGTATTTTGGGGGGGAAAGAAATTTCCCCGATTGTTGAGCCGACGCTTTATAAAATCATCGACAGCCAATCCTTGCACTAGTCTCGATCGCTTTGCAGCCCCCCGTCGACTCTATTTCCCTTCGTTGCCACTTTTCTCACCTCCCTCGAAGTGGAGCTCAGCTCCAGGCACTGAAGTTAGGAGTAAAAAAAAATCAAACTTCAAACTGATTCGGAGATGAAAAAAGCGGGTCCAAGGGAAAAGAACAAGAAATGTCTGTTATAAAATGAGAAAAAAAAGAATGAAAATAGAAAATGGCGCAAGTGCCAGCTAAGTCGTGTCTCTCATTTCTCCGTTTCTTTGTGCTGCCCGCCTCCCCCACCGTGTAGGGCTGCCCTACATGCTGGAGCGCGCTGGCCTAGACGTCCAACAAGGTACTGTCAATCTTTTTCACCGTCTTCTGCTCGCTGCAATCGTTTTTGATTTTCTTTTTCTTTTTTTTTTTACTTTGCGCATATTTTTCATTCTTTTCAACGGATTTGCAGTTTTCATTATTTTTTTTGCGCGCGATTCAAAGAGAACCTTTTTTTTAAGAAAAATTGTCTGCATGGTTGTTTGATTTTTCTCTTCTTCCTTTTTTTTGATTTTCAGATGTGAAAATATTTATTTAAATTCACAAAGATTTTAATTTTTATTTAACAACGCACTTGTATATGCTTGCGCATAGATATAGCTTTTACCTATAATGCCTCTGTTTTATGTTATATCAATTTTGTTTACGCTTATTTCTGACAAAATTTTCATTCTTGTATTATGTAAATTTTATATTTTTCATTATAGTAAACAATAGTTTGGCTCATTTTACTTTTAAAATAGAAAAATATACATTTTTCGATTAATAAAAAATCACATTATTGTTTGTAAGCACATTTTTTTTAAATGCCTAGCTACTGCATTGTCATTCTCGCAAACCAAGTCAAGCTGCCTGTTTTTATTTGTTTTATTTTATTTTTTCTTGTAATAAACTTATCTCGATATACTTCTATTTACTTCAGAATGTGTTCGGTCAACTTAACGCCACGTTAACTTCAGTGTAAAAATAAACTGCATTCTAATGATGTAATGACATCAATTTTCGCAAGAATTTTTTTTTAAATATACCTCGAATAAAAATCTACTTTGGTTTTACTTCCAAAAACTATAAGACTGGAGTAGACAATCATATCAAGAATTTTTCTTCAATTTCCGTGTTAGAGAAAAAAAATTTATCGACTGTCATTTTAAATAATGCAGTTGTACCACAATTAAACGCCTCGATCAAAAGTGGCCGTAAAATTCGATCGATCACATTCACTTATTTGTTAAGCAACTATTTTCAATTCGTAATAAATAACTCACTATATTCTTAAAAAATGCAATCACCAGAGGTTGTATTATCATACTTCATATATTGAATGCTTCCGCCTCGTAAAGTCGGGGCTCAACATGTTGATAAATAATAAAATGGCAAACCATGTGTTCTTTGCAGAGATTCAGCGAAATAGGGATTTCTACAAAAATGCAGACGTTAGACCGCCGTTCACATATGCATCATTAATACGTCAGGTAATTTCAACATGGCTGTATTATAAGACCGCGCAAATCGCGACGGTTAATTATTGCCGCTTTGACGATGCGCTTTGAGCATGAATGGCGCTGGATTTTTTAAAATCAATCTATCTTTCAAGACAATTCGTATTCTTAACTCTCGGAGTTTTAACTAAAGTTACTAAAATTTATTCATAGCTTTTTTTACGTATAAAAATGTTTATTTTTCATCGTTTGTTTAATTTCATACGGTACAACTACAATGAAAGTAACAACTTAACTTAAGGAAAATTCGATTAATACACTATCAAAAAGTTAAAAAAAAAAGCAAACGCAAATATGCATGCTCTGTAGACTTACAAAAATTCTAAATATAATTCATATATTTTTACAGGTCTGTAAAAGTATATAATAATTCTCTAATAATCTCTAACTTTAATGGGTACACTTCAATCCTAATCTCGTCGCACCTAACGCTCTATCCCTTCGGTCTCTCGAGATTTCTGATAAATCTATTCTGAAAAAATCAGTTATTAACACGTCTTTTTTTACAGTCCATCATCGAATCTCCAGATAAGCAATTGACGCTAAACGAGATATACAACTGGTTCCAAAATACATTCTGCTATTTCCGGCGCAACGCAGCAACGTGGAAGGTATGATCTGTTTTAATTTTTTTTTCGCGTTCTCATTTACATTTTGCGGAAATTGCAAAATTTCCGCAGAAAACGGTATTTCGGTTTCGAAAAAGAAGATGTACGTTAAAAATTAATCCGATTCTTACGTAATATGTAAAATGTGGAAAATGTTATCTCCAATTGAAGATGAAAAATGTAATTATTCAGTTTTTTAATCTCTAACAAATGTATTTAATTTTCATACGATAGCGCTAGGAGAAAAACTTTACAGGTCTGTAAATTATGAAAATGTTTACTAGCAAAATATCTATTTGATATTTAAATTATTTTCATAATTTACTACAAATATCTTACAGTTGAACTTTATTATTGTTCACTAACAGGATAATATTTGTAGGTAAAAAAATATAAAGTTTATCTATCATTTATTATAATAACTATCTTTTATGATGTTGAGAGTTGTTTTTAAAGCACAAAGTATAATTTTATACAGAATATTACAAAAAGTTGTTAGACTTTAAAAGATAAACTAAGAATTTAATATAAAACTTAAAGACAAATTAGTCAGTCTCACTTATGAATGATTTTGGAATCTTATATTTCATTCGTAAAAAATAGCAGAATGGGCTTTCAATCCGTGTAACTTCCTCTAAAGAGCGAATTTTTCTCGACGTTTGGCAGAAAGCTTCGCCTCGCATGGATTTGTGTTGAAAAAAGCAACAAATTAAAATCCAAATTCTGTTGGTATCCTAACATTATAAAACGGATAACAGAATATGTTAACTTTTCGCTTCTTCGACTCGAGACGAGCAGTGCCTGTAGCAGAGCTGATAAAACCAGAGGATAATCCAACGTCGCAGAAATTAAGAAGAGCAACTATTTTCCTTTCCCTTGTTTTTTTTTATTTTTGTTACATATATATCTATACTTTTTTTTATTCCTTTTATTTGTCTATACTTTATTTTGTTACAGCCACTAATCTTAAATTTATATTTAGCCCTGCGGCATGAATTTGTTGTCGTTGTCCTTTAGACATTAGTCACCTTAGCTGTGCATTTTATTGACATGAGAATGCCACATATATCGTGCCTATTAAATCATTTATAATTTTATTTTGTTTAAATTACCTTATTTTCTATTCTGTTTTTATTTCACGATCTCATACACTTTTCTATCGTACTACATTTACTTACTTTTTGATCTTTTTTATTTTAATCATTAAACATGAATATTTTGTGCGATTTCCTGCCCAATACATCAGTATCATTATCCATCATATATTGTATGCGCACCTTTTATTTTTTTTTGTTAGTTAAGAAAAGTACAAGAAAATTAAAAGCAATATAAAGATGTACAATAACCGTTAGTTCTTTTTTTGCTGATTATGAGATTTCTGTACATTTTTTATACAATTAGCTTTTAGTTGTAAACTAGATATTACGCTGATATATATATACAGCTAAATTCAATTGACCTGTATAAGTATTCACAATTGTTTTATTGTGACGAAAAAACATCGTTATTAAATCATTGTCTACCATAAAACTTTTTAATTGCTGTTACAATTCTCTAAATGCCACTTGTATATAGTATCGATCCATTATACACTAAATTTCATTCTCATTTGATTTTAAGTGTACGTAAAGCTAACGTACATTATACATTCAAATTAACGATATTTTTTCGTCTGCTAAGATCACATACACAGTCACTCACAGTCACAATTTGTCAACTCTGAAATAATCAAGCACGCGTCTATGGTGTGTCGCTATTGGCAAAAGACACTCCATCGGTCGTTGTGTCTTTCACTCACCTCCACAATAACACGTCCAAATATATATATATATATTTTTATATATATAAATCTTTTTTGTCTCTAAATCTACATCAAAAGCTCCAAATTTCGCCACACTTATATTCTCTAGCAGCCCGTCGAAAATAATTGATTTTTTTCTCACCTGGTTTACTTTTTTCATTTCCTTTATTTTTCTTTCTCTTTTTTCATTTTTTTTCTCGTTATTTAAGGCTGGATTCTGGTGATTATGCAACTTGTGTTTTGAGTGGTCTTGCATCTCTTGTGAATGAGAATTGGACGACCGAGTTTCCCTAGATTTTGATTGTCAATGTGCGAGTGAAATTTTTAAAAAAAATGTAGCATCTTGTATCTTACGAAGTTAAAACACTTGTTTTTTTCTGTTTGAATTTGATTTTGTATGCTTGATAGACACTTGTCTTCCAATTGGTGACCTCGGCACTTATAAATAATAACCATCTGTTGTTCTACAAGCAGTCAAAATCCACGGAAATTTTCAAAATTTACCAACAGCTTATTATTATTATTTCTTTTTTTTGCTATCAATTCAATGAATATGTTTTATCTAAAATCAACAGTACTTTAAAATCATATACAAAACCAATGAGCAGCTGGCACGTATAATTTTACAATTTACCAACAGCTCGTTAAAAAGCCTCTCATTCCCGAGAGCTGGCCAACATTACTTAAAACGATTACGCTGACTCGCCAGAAAACGCGCCCCTTTACAATTATAATTACAATTATTATTATGATTATTATTATTATAATTATTATAAATTATTATTACTTATTAATTTATTGATTTATTTGTATAAGTGAAAAAAAAAAGAAAAGAAACAAAACTGAAGCATTTGTTCGCTCTGTTTTATTAATTCATCATCCGACCGCCGCGGCAAGAGCTCGCGATTGAGTTGGGCTTAGTTGATTTGTTTGCGTTGCTTATTTAGTCTGTGTATTATTTTGTATAGAACGCAGTGCGACACAACCTGTCTCTCCACAAATGTTTCATGCGAGTCGAAAACGTGAAGGGGGCCGTGTGGACGGTGGACGAAGTGGAGTTTTACAAGAGACGTCCTCAACGCGCTTGCAGCACGACTGGGTACGTTAGCCCCCATCCCCCAATTTTTTTTAAAACTATATATATATAACATCTTCATTGAGTACAGAGGCCCGAGATTAAGTGTCTCGAAGCCACGACCGACTATTTACCCAACCCCCTGCCTCAAACAATGAAAGCGCGATTTTTTCTCTATTTTATACTTACATAAATATATTCTATAGCTATTATTATATATATATTACATACATTTTCAACAAATATTTTTATCTATTCAATTACTTTTTTACGAGTACTTCTTATTTTATACGTTTTCTTTTATAATTCCTTAGCAGTATTTTCAATTCTGCTGATTTTTTATATCTGATCGATCTCAAATGTATTTTCATAATTTTTTTCTCTTCCTTTTTCGATTCACATAAATTATCAAAATTAAGGCAATAGACATCTTCATATTAATTTATTATATTGCGATTGAAAATAAATTTGATAGTCGATCAGACAAAGTCAGCTTAATAATTTACACCTCTACTTACAATATTTAATTCCATTTACACTTTCATCAAATAAGTCGTATTTTAAACCCGATATCTACACTTTATCACATACTAAATTTTCTTCTATCGTTTTTTTGATACTATTCGACAATTGTATCTTTTCTTCTTTAAATTATATATAGATTTAAGAACTTATCCAAATTCATTCATTTTTCATACGATATGATACTACAGTGGCTAAAAAAAGTCTAACAAGAATAAAATTAGATTTCTCTTATCAAGGCCTTTAAGTGACTCAATTGATCAAACGTCAACTTGGTAACTTATAGATCGTAGGTTCAAGTCTAAGATCAATCGATTGAGTTATTGCATTGACTTTGTAAATACGTTTTAATGAGTTTCAAAATGTCTTAAGATTATCTTTTATCTTTTTCTAATACGATATACATTAGACTTTTTTACAACCATGTAATTATAACTTTTTAAAAATCTTTTTCACGCTTACACATACTCTTTCAAATACACATTTGTACACTTATTTATTATAAATATATATTATATTTACGCTTTTTTCATCTTTACATCTATTTTGCCTATCTTTCTATTCATAACCTATTTGTCTCTTTTTATCTCTACGTAGACGATTTTTTACTCATTCTGCTTTTATACATATTTATATATGTGTGTTACACGCTTTTATATATTTTCAATCACATATTTTCTATCTTTTCATCTATTTTATACACCGTAGTTTGTCGACCCTTTTTATAATTAACCGTAGCCATTTTACTAAATTTTTACCTCTTTTATAATTATACATTGCTTTTTAACATTTATACCTCTTTTTATACTTATATATGTGTCTTTTTATAACTCTTGTATATCCAAGCGCATTGCGTAAAGGAAGATCGTCAATTTTACGCAAGCGCTTGTTTTCTTTATACTTACTGAATTTTACAATTTTTATTCTTTCTATCTATATGTGTTTATGAGTGTGTGTGAATTTTCGTCTTTATTGTGTACTTTTTATGTGTGATTTACCTATTATTCTTACACCTAGAATTAAGTTCGCAACGATTCGTTAAGTTTTATGTATTATACGATGTAATAGATATTAAAAAAGTTTTGCCACCTGGGAGGAAAATTTTCACGAATTCTCTTATTAGCTTGAAATTTTCTTTATTTTTAATAAATGCAATACATGGCTTCGTTGTCAAATCGCCGAGTCGAGAAACATCTTTTTTAAATATCCGGAATTGCTCGTGATTATTTTATTTTATATTTAAACTAAGCTTGTAGCAGCTTTGTATTACCGGATAAGCCTGCGAACCAATTTTGAATTTTATATTTACGTGCTTACCATACAGATCGTGCCATATAGTTTTCTGTAGCTTTAGCTTGATTTGTTAGTTTCAGACTTCGTATACTCAAAGTTATAATTAAATTTTACTAATTTTGTGTCAAATAAATAATCAATAGCGTTACTTTTTAAGCTTGTTAAGATTTCAAACAATTTTATGTGCATCCTAAAGACTCAAAATTTTATATAGTAATCTAAAATTTGAAATTTTGAGTCATTTTCCTTTTTTTTAACTATTTATCAATTTATTATCAATTTGAGATAGATGTTTATTTAAAAATTAATCTTTAGTTGCATGATAACTTATAAGACGATGATGTTTAATAATAATAATAGCTTAATTAAATTTTTTGCCTTTTACATTATTCTTAGATTCTTAGATACCTTTATCGTTATTAAATAAGTAAGACCTTTAATTTATGCCTAACTGATAGCAGAAATAATTTTAGTACATAGTTAAAACACATTAAAACACCAAACTTTATCCCCTCGTAAAATTTTAGTCAAAGAACCATACACTTTTAATCACATTATAATAATGTTCTCAAAGCGTAAGTATTAAAAGTCGAAATAAATAACTATAGATGCATCCATAAAGATTCAATTATACATGTCTTTTTCAACAGATTAAGCATGCAATTCTTTAATAGACGTATACTCGATATAATTAAGCATCAATACGAAATCTCGACTCGGCGACAAACGATTTATGAGCTGGCGCGTAAAAAATCAAACGAGTGAGAATTTTCGTGAATACGAGTAAAATGTCCCCTCAGTTGAGGAGGGTGCAGGAGAGAAAGGAGGGTCTGCATGAGAATCCCGCAGTGGTGGCGACGATGGCGCGATTGACTGGGGTGGGGGAGGGGAGGGGTGATGATGGCTTGCAGGCACGTATAATGCGCGGATTATTTAGCGACTACAGCGCAGGAGGACCAGGGAGTTTGCCTAACAAGCATGCGGGCTTTGCAGCGACTAACAGCGTCGAATTCTGTCTCTGCCTGCCTCTACCCTTTTATCTATCTATCTATCTCTTTATCTCTCTCTCTCTCTCTCTCTCTCTCTCTTTCTGTTTTACGTCTTTTTTCTCAGCTCGATTTTTCCTTAGTCGATCTCTCGTGCCTCTCTGTCCGTGCAATTTCGATGTGTGTATGTGTGTATGTACAGTCTAATGGTAGGCGACGATCTGAAAGGGGGGAAGGGAAAAATTAGGCACTACAAAGGCTGGGGCCAGCCGACGAGAGGGCTCGGTTTCTGAAGCATCTCAGCCCCTACATGCGTCGTTTAGTTTTTTTTTTGCTCCTCGTTTCTCTCTTTCTTTCTCTTTCTCGCCCGTCGCTTTTGTTCCTCGCTCCAAATTCAGTGCGAGCCTTATATCGCGAAAAATTGTCGGCGGGTCTAGTGTTTAATTAGCGTTTAAAAGATTTTTCGTCGAATCGCCGGAGAAAAAATAAAAAGGGGGATCGGTAAAGTGTCCTTTTTGGAAAAAGCTCGCATGCATCTTGGATCGTGGAAGGGGGTGACGAGAGAAGGAAGGAGATGTAACAGTCTGATAGCCTGATTTCGTTATTTGCGCGACACTTTTATCGCGATTCTCCTTTCCTCCCAACTCCGACAGCCCTCCAGCGCAAGTACGCATGCATAGAGCGATCTCTACTGTAGAGTTGAAGAATATCGCTCAAACTGTATTTTAGGCGCTCCAGCGTGATTTGCAGGAGGATATGGGACGGAGGGAACATATGTAATAACGTTTGTGCGCATACTGAGAGGAACAAATGAAACGAGTTGCACGGAGACGAGGGAGCATTTTTCCGAAGCTTTTCGGTGCGCATATTATAGGAAATTTTGCTGATTGTAAATAAGAATAAAGTATGCTACAATGTGGGATAGATGAAAAGTTTGGAAAACTGCTCGCTTGTCATTCATTCGCGACGAGGCGCAAGATGAGAATGAGAGTAGGACGAAGGGAGAGTCCGGCTCTACAACGGCCAATAGACATATTATCTTTCTTTCCAGAGAACAAATGCGATCTAAGCGACGACCAAGCAAATAAAAGCTAATCAAGCGTAATTAAAGCAACAAGCGAGATAACGAAAGAAACAAAAAAAACAGAAATAAAAAAGCAACAAATAAAAGAACAAACAAACCGAAAAAAAAACCAAACAAACAAACAAAACTCTTTGAACTTTGTTTTGTACTCTCTTTTCTCTATTTCTTGGTGGTCTTTATCTGTGTATACAGAACGCGATCCGCACCAATCTATCGTTGCACAAGTGTTTTGTGCGCTATGAGGACGACTTCGGGTCATTCTGGATGGTGGACGACGCCGAGTTCGTAAAGCGGCGGCATCTGTCGCGCGGCCGCCCCAGGAAATATGACCCAACCCCATCACCCACTCCACCCCACCTCTCCGCACAGTAAGCACTACCACTATTTTAGAACAAAACTTCTCTGCGCTGCTGGCTGAATACAGAAACAACATTTAAAAAAAAAAATACAAACCAAAAGTACGATGTGCAGTATTATATATATTTATAAAAAAAAGTCTGAGAAAAGAAAAAAAGAGTCACAAATGAGACGTGTATCCGACGTAGTCCGTCTTGCTGTCTATGCCTGCCTTGCCTAAACTACTTGTCTGTCTCACTGTTTATCTATATGCTCTTTATCATAACTTTACATTCTCCTCGCCTCTAGCCATTTTTGACGTTTTCTTTTCGTAATTTCTTGATTACTTTCCCGTGAAAATAATTACTTTGTTTCTACAATTGAACTTTCCATTTATTAATACATTTTGTTATTTTTTTTTAATTATCTCAACTTTTAATAGAATTTATTTTTGTTAACTCGCAATTTACAAATGGTATTATTCATTAAAAAAAGAAAGCGGCACATGCAACGACATATTTTTTGTTTCTACAAATATGCCAGTACTATTGTTCGAAGTGCCTCCTCGTGTCTATTTATTTTCCCTTATTTTTATTGTCGCACACTTAATATTAAATTCCGTTTCTGACTACCTAAGTTTTTCTTCACCTCCCACATTCCCCTCGACCCTTTACTCTCTCCCTCTCCCCCCTCCCTCTCTCTCTCTCTCATCCTTCTCTTCTATCCCTCTATACAAATTTTTCAGTTTCTCCTCTCTCTTCCGCGCTCTGTTTTCTTTCGTTTCACTGTGCAGCCCCTCCACCTACTTCGTTGTCCTCTTATGTTTCTTGCTTACTTTATTTTTTTCGGAGAGGCTTGAGACGACTCAACTCTCACGCCTTCTGTCTTGATGAAACGTCATATGAAACATTATGTACTTTGACGAAGAATTTTCATGTTTTGATGTTTACATCGCTCGGCTTTTTCTACATACTCGGAGTTTACTATTTCATGGAAATTTTTTTTTTTTTAATCTATTTTAGTTACAACAACGTGTACGCGCTAATCTCTACAATAATTATCAAGTCAAAATTCAACATATAACGTGAAATTTAAAATATATAGTCATATATCAAAAACTAATTGAAAAATGACACGAGTTCTCAGTGCCTCTCCGCCAACGCTAATCAATGTCGTTTAGCAGAATAAAATATGTACCTGACATTATTTGATCCGAGCGTCTCTATACGTGTGCATATTTTTATTTTCGCTCCGTAAACAGTCGCTGCCCAAAACTGCATTATAATGTACATCAGTTGAAACCTAGACTCCTAACTTAGGTTTCACCAACTTGCTTGCGCACCGCTTCGTAGTTGGCCCCAATTTTTTGTTTTTTCCCTTTGTTTATTTTATGTTTATTTCTTTTTATATCTTTGTTTTTGGTATGGATGTACCTCGGCTGTGTAGTGAAGCGCTGTATAAATAATCGTAGGCTCAGCTAAAAAACAATGACGAAAAAAAAAATAATAAAAATAGTAACAAATCAATACGCAAAAAAAATTAACGACGTTTGCAAAGAGAAAAAAAACAGACGATGTTCCCGCACGATTAACGATATTCTCTGGCAAGAGAATAGTCAAGAGATCCCATCCGTTTGAACGATCGGAAATCGCTGCGGGACGCTTGACGTTAATCGATTCACTTGCGCTATTGCCTTTTAATTCTTCTTCTTTTTATTTTTCATTTTTTTTCTTTTTTTTTTAACGAAATCCCTGTTAGTCGCTAGCATGACGTACGGCGTATGCGCAAAGGAGGAAAAAGTTAATGCTTCGCGCTCGGAGGGATGCAAACTCTTTTTCCTCTTTCTTGTTTATCAGCGGACAAATAGTAGCGCTTATATTTCTCTTTCTCTCGGCATGTCCACTTCTTCTCTTTCACGTTGCTTTGTGTAAACGCGGCGGCGTGTATTTGTGCGTATGTGTGCGTGTTCGTTATTCATTCTTTATTGAGTTTCTGTACATTTCCTATTTTAAATTGAATTATATATTTTTCTTTGTCATTATAATTATTATTATTATTATTATTATTATATCAATATATTCTTGATTGAATTTTATAATGTATTTATATTTAATAACAATTATATTTATAATTGATTTCATTTTTAATTATCATTTCGAATTACCAGATTACTTTTCCGAGTGAGTGTGCGCATGTTTTAGAAGCAAGTGATATCGCGATTGTATTGCATGCCGGGGCTTTAACTGCTATTTACATATGTGTGTTTGTATTGAAACAATCGTAAAGGTTCCGGTACGATCAGAGGCTCAACGCGTCGAACTTACGTAAGTCGTCCATTGTCGTCTTCACTTCAGGTATCATCAAGCGCTTTAGATTATAAGATCTCTACGATGTATTATAAGACGTACTAAAATTTAATAATTATATGATTAAGCGTTATATTGTGTATTTCCAACCAAATTTTTTACCGTTTATCTACATGTATTTATATACATTTAAGTAGCGTCGATAGAAATTTTTTAAACTTTTTACTCTCTATTTTTACAATTTTATCTCTTTTTTGACTACTTTTTATTATTCTTCTCACTTTACCTTTTTATCTGCAATGGAATCTCGAGTGAAAATTATTTTAAACGAAAAAATTTTGACGCATAAGACTACATTCGTAACGTTTAAGAAAATTAAACAATCTTTTCACTCTAGATTTTCACCATAAATTGTATACATCGCTTTTGTGGGTTTCATAGACGGTCTTGAGGAAAAACATTTTGTTTCATGCATGCCTATCCTTTTTACTCTGCAAACGATTCTCATAATCTATTAACTCTGACTAACAACTCGTTTGCAAGAGTAAACTCTAATACTCATACATCGGGAGTATACAACTATCTCAGTCAGAAAAAAAAACATTTCAAGAGGATTAATCATCAATCGAATATCACAAGGTAATCCTGGACCGTTTATAAACAGCAAAATTTGCTTCAACTTTCATACAACTAAAATTCGTTTGATAAACTTTTTATTCACGGATTTTAAAATAATGTTGCAAATGAACTTATTTCATAACGTATTTGGTCTATTTAAAACAAAAATTTGAAGCATCGATGTATAAGCCTTTTAATACTTTAAAATTTTTAACTTTTTTCTAAATCTTATAACTCGGTCTGATGCTGTTACGATACGCTGGGTCACAGATGGAGGATTGGTAAATCTTTTATCCAAAGGAAATTCTCTATATATTACTCTTTTTAAACTTTTTTACATTTTCTAACTTTTTTATATATATCTTGATGTATTTTTATCACATTTTTCTAATAGTTTTTTACTCACTTAGCTGTTTTTAATATTTTCTCTCTCTTTTTTCTCTCCATACACATTTTTCCCGTGTCTCTCTCACTCTCTTTCTATCTATATCTCTTCCTCTATTTCTCTTACTTTAATACTCTTACTCTTTATCTATCTTTCTCTATTTTACCTAACATTTTTTCTATTCATTATTCTTATTATAATATTACTAACGTAGCGTAGAGCAAAAACACGTCGCTTTTTCATGTTAATATATAATAATATACTTGTTATAATTCTCTTTCTCCACTCCCTTTTTTTCTCAACAATATTATAATATACTTCTTTATAATTATATCCGAACTTTTTATATATATTATCAAATTTAATACACGATTCACATAGTTTTTTCAATGAACTCAGTCTTCTCTAAAACTGTTTTGATGAGCACACATATTCAGATTCTGTAAACACGCATACACATTTTTTTAGCAGGACTCAATTAAAATGATCAAACTCTAGAAAAACAATGATCTACACACTTTGCCGGTTAAACGCGAGCAACGAGTCATACTAATAAACAACTTCTCTTTTCTGTTTTCTCTCTATATTCAGGGGTGTACCTTCAAAGAGTCCCACGCTCACGCACAGTCCGACAATGTACGGTGATGCTCTAAACGCAAATCTCCAGGTAACTGTTTAATTATTTATCCAGACCCGAGTTTGACAACTTTCTCAAACCACAAATACTACCACTCTCGATCCCCATAATGTTTATTTACGTCAATCGCGTAATCGCTTGCTCTCGTTAAACTCTCGATCATCACTGGAGCTGCAGCGACGATCACCGAGGACACGGCGTTAAACAGTAACTAATCGTTTCTTTGCCTTTTGAGTATTTCCAGGCCGCACTCGGCGAGTCTAACATGGGATTTCTGAACAATTCCATGTGCACGTCGACGGCGACGAGTCCCGACAAAGAGCACAACCTCACGTCCCACAACGACCTCATGTAAGTATTCTATACGATAAAACAAATCGCATCGCGCGAATAAAAACAATTAATAACCAACAAACCTGCAATATCTGAGTCTAATAAATATAATAAAAAAAAAAAACCAGTCGTCACTATCGTTCCCACAGCAGATCGCCACTGGACGAGTCGGGCTCCGGTGGTCTGCACATAAAGCAGGAGGGCCAAAGTCCGGAGGGCGGCAAGCTCTCGAGGCTGATAAAGCGTGAGCTGATGGAGGCACCGGCGGAACAGGACACGGAGGAGGAGGCTTGCACCGACGATCGCGATTACCCGGAGAGCCAAGCCGGCCACGACTCCGGCCCGGACGAGGACATGGCCGAGGATCTGTCGATGGCGCCCGAGGTACTCAACGCGCCCGAGGACCATTGCGACGCGTAGTCGCGTCGCGGTCAGCCGAGAACAGGCTAAGCGGGCCTCACGTCCGAGGCCGAACGGTCTGTGCTTCGCAGGTTCGTCCGATTGATCATAATATGGATATGAGAGAGAGAGAGAGGAGACCGCTTAGATATCAAGACCGTATCTACGTCAATTTTAACGTTTCAGGCTCCGTTTCGAGGGACTGCATGAGGAAGCACCGGTCACGGGGACGCGTATTCTCCGGGCCCATTCGTGGAGCAGCCAGACGGAAGAGAGAGAGAGAGAGAGAGAGAGAGAGAGAGAGACGAACGACAGAAAGTGAGGCAGAAAGAGAGTAAGACAGGTACACGGCAATGACAACTAAAAACGGAGCATCCGAGGACGCGGGCACGACGGTTAAACGAAAAATAAGGAGAAAGGCCCGTCCTCGGGAAATCCACGATTCGCCATATCCGTTCGCATTCGAGGCTCGCCGCTCGTGGGGAAGGGTAGGAAAGAGCGAGAAAGAGAAGGAGCGCCGAGTTAGCCAAGCTCTCTCGCGCGAGAAGGCGGGGTGCCGAGCGGCGGGGCCCGGTCGCGACCAACTCTACAATCCATATCTTCAATCAAGCAATTAACGAGCGAAATAAAGAAAGAGAAACAACGAGGTATATTCGTTGGCTACGAGGCACGCCCGCAGGGGATAGCCGCGTGGCCTACAACACTGTGTGTACAGAGATCGTGAGGGAGCAAGAAAGAGGGGCCGCGAGGGGGCCTTTCTCTCGTACTGCCGCAAACACGCTCGCAAGCTCATGCGCGTCGTCGCCCCCGTGGATGAAAGACGCCAAGAAGAGAGAGAGGGAGAGAGAGAGACGGGCACTTTGTCTCGTATTCCAGCAGCTGTAGCTATGCAAAGCAACAAACGCCTGCAGTATTAGCAGCGCGCAAAAGCCCCCGAGAGCGCGGATATTGCTGTACATGCGAGCGATAGAAAATATATCGATAATAGTTACGGTAATAGTTATGATAACGATAATCGCAGTCGCAACCGCGAGAGCAAAGAGAGAAAGAGAGCGAGAGTGGAAGAGAGAGAGAGAGAGAGAGAGCGAGAATTGTATTGAGAATTCGATAAAGCGGCACAACTGTGTAGATAAAAAGAAAACGATGGATGTGTACGGATGTGTCGGGTACGAGCGAGATCGCGAGCTCGGCTCGACATTCGCTCCGGTACTAGAATATTATCTCCGGCTTAAACGGGATTATAAGGGCACGCGGTCCTGCCTGTACCTGGACACGCGAATCCAAAGAAACTCTTAACCCTTCTGTGTTAGCAAAGGCGTGCGAGCAAAGTAATGATACATATATGTAAGCGCGACGATTAGACGGCGATTACGTTTATTCTTAGCTCCCCCTCACCCGCACCCACCCACACTACCCCTCTTCCTCTGCTCCCTCACCATTTTCCTTTAATCATGTAATCGGCAGTGCGAGTCTCTGTGAGAAGCCGATGGCCGTCTCGGCAAGTTTGACTTAATTTAATTAATAAGGATTTACCGGGAGGTCCATTAATCCTCTATCCGCACTTCGGCCCGTGAAAGTTATCGAACGTGTATATATTCTTTTTTTATCGTGAAAAGCGTACGTGTGAAATCAATGACGATGATGTTGTTCTCTTTTAGTCGATTTTATTATTTTGTTTTATAAAATTTATTAATCATATCCCTGGTGTTGGATTTTTTTATGATTTAACGATGCTGCCTGTAATTAAATTTACTTTTAATTTGATGGTTTTTTTTTAAAGAAAAAACAAGTATTAGTTTCAAATATACACTCTAAATAAGTGTTCTTCTCTTTTGTTATTTTTTCTACATAAGAGACGCTCATTGTCTTGATGATGAATTAGGTTAAGGAAAAAACATTGAAGCTTAATATTGCTTGACCAAAATTGTAAATATTCTTTTTAATTAAATTTAGTTGAACTTTTTATTACGACATAACTTTTACTATCGAAGCTTTGAGGCAACATTGGAATTCCTAGGTTTGACAGCTGAACGAGCATTTGTTTGAAGCTGGAATTCTTGTATTTATTTGGTGTTTTCAATGTAAATATTTTATTAATGATTTGTACTAACTGTTTTTTAGAATTATTCAGACTATTATTATGATCTCTTGTTCAGAAATGCATTTCAGTGTACACTGTACAAGCTATTATTACAAACGTATTAAAATTAAAAAAAAATAATAATTATTGACTAATTTATCAGAATTATATTAATTTTTAAAAATTAAGTAGCTAAATTAAAAACTTGATGAATATTATAGTCGCATAGTAAATGCGTAGATCTATTAGATAAATTTTATTCTTTAACGAAGTGATTTCAGATAAAAAGGCTGAATTCCTCTACATCTTTTTTAAGAATATTCTCTTTTTAAACCTAGGAATTCTCGGGCCTGATCAAAATTGATAAGGTTTCTCTTCGTCTAGAAGAATAACGCGCGTTACCGTCATTAGCTAGCGCCTGTATAGTTAAAAGAAAAAATGCGTTATCGAGTATAAGTAGTTTCGTATCTGTTCATACGAAGTATGTTTGAAATACGATTTATATAATAAGTAAAACGAATTTTTCGCGCGCGTGTGAGCGAAAAATAGAGAGAGAGAGAGTCGAGCGTAACGAGAGCATCGGTAAGAGCGCACAAACACGTTTGCAGAATGCAATTTGCAAGATAACAAAGAAAATACAGTTGAAAATCAGTGCGCTTTTGGAGTTTTAACGAAAATATATAAAAATAAAGATGCTAGGGCGCGATAATAAGTGGGTCAAGTGGAAAATATGAGAGAATGAGAGAAATATAATGCATTGATGATAAAGGAAAAATAATAAAAGGTTTTAGGCTCACCAAAGGTAAATCCCTAATGGAATAACGGACTCAGATGTAATTGCGAAATAAAGGCAAGATTATTTAACTTTCCAATTCAAAATGAATGGTATAAAGAAAAAAAAACTTATATGAGTAAATTTAAATCACTACGTATGCACCCTCCTACATAAATACACATATATACGTATACGTATAGGAATATAAGAAATTTAGCAGGCAAAGAAAAAGTCCACCCAATCCAAAACCACTTCTCCCTCACCCCCATTCCTTCTCCTTTGAGAAATTAAGTAAAAAAAAGTATATATACAAAATATATTTCCCCATCCCCACTCCCATAAAAATCTAATCATCCCGTCTGGCCGATGCTTCGAAAATTGTATTTAAGTATACGCTTGCGATGCGAGTGGCCAATCACATTCCCACCGAGGGTCACTTTATCTATATCCGATGCACCGTGGAAGGGTTATTTGAAAGAGTTCCATGATTTATCGTTGCCGAAAATGCTTTCACAATTATACCTTAATGTACACTTTTGTTGCGTCTATTTTTTACCGAATTATCGAAAAGAGAATAGCAAGCATATAGAAGAGGATTAGAATCTAAACGTATGGTGCTAGAAAAATAAAATCGTCGTGGATTCGAGCGAGTACACGTGGAACTGTTTCCAATAACTTTTCGTTCGCGCGAGAGAATAAAGAGAGAGAGAGAGAGAGAAAGAGCGAAAGAGAGAGAGAGAGAGAGAGAGAAATAGAGCGAGCGATGTGAAATGTTCATTAGATCGTATGAGGATCGTGGAGAATTTCTATAGTATTAATAAAAACGACGCTCGGCAAAAATCAAATTTCTGCTTGGGTGTGTCGTGTCGTATAGGCGAGAAAAGAGAGATAAGCGCGAATCGAATTCTTTATAAGCGGCGTTGGTTTACCCTCAACGAGGGAGACCATTCAACGACGGCAATGTCTCAATCAAAAATTTATACCCCTACTTTTTTTTTTGTAAAATCGAGGAGGCGACTAAGAGTGTGACGATACACATACACACACGTGGCATGAAATCTCAGAATCGGATTATAACACATGCGTACCCTCACGAATTATAAGCAGCTCGCGCTCGCATGGAAAGGTCACAGGTTGAGAGACAGTCCGAGGAATGTCGTAGTCGAAGATAAAGCAACATTCCAATTATTATTATTTGTTTTCTTGTGCACAATCGACATACTGCTGTTAAAAACGTCTTTCGTGAAATTTTTATTCGATAAACCTCGTCCCTCTCCCCCATCACATCAACCAATTACCTCCTGTTCGCGTAGCAGCTGAAAAAGTACTCTGTTTAAAAGCGAGAATTTCGATATACGAGGGAGACGTACTTTTAATTGACGCGCTCGCTATTATTATTTATTTCGTTCGGAGCCGATTTCCCGCTTGTGCGTTTAAGAAAAGAGAAACAAAGTATTTTTTCACGGTCGTTTGTAATTCTAGTTTTTACCTTTTTATATAAACGAAATTTAACGAAGTATAATTAATGAGAAAAAAAATAAGCAAAAAATAATTAGAAAAAAAGAGAAAGAAAGTGAAAAACAAATAATTAAGGAACGGATAAGAAGTTGGACTTTAATTTTTTCAGGGGTTTTGATCTGTGCAACTTTCGCAGTATCAGCAGAATCTGTAAATTTCTTTGATTTCGACGTCGACCGTGTTAAATTTTTAAATCGTTGTTATTGTTGAAATACCGTAGGATAGTTTGCTCGCGCATCACAATGCGCTGGGTTTTTTTCTTTTTTGTAAATTTTATATATGATTACGTGTAATCAATCATAAAACCCTTACGTGGCTCACACAGATAGATTTGTATATAACGTTTACTTGTATACTCTCCCCCCCCCCCATCGACCTTCTTTTTTTGTCTGTAATATCGAGTAATTTGCATTCAGTACTACAATGTATATAGCTAATCTTTCTTCACCGAGGACTTAGATCTTGTTTACTTAAAAAAGAAGAAAAAAAAATGAAAAGTTCGATAGTTGCTTCATATTTCTTTGTAAATTTTTTTTGTTACCCCCTTTGCCCTTTTTACCCCAATGGCGGCAATGAATTTCTCGCGAAGTTTGGATCAAGACCCTTGCTATTACAATTGCGGAGAAAGATCTGTCAACATCATACTTCGACTACGCAAAGTGTGTATACTCTGCGCCTCCCCCCCCTCTACCCTACACAAATACACCCTAGTCCTCGACTACTACACTGTGTAATTATATATATCAGCCGGTTAAAGTACGAAAATACTGAGTAGTTTTTACAAATACGCGATTTTAGAACATTGTTTAAAAATATCACCGACTACAGCAAACAAAAAAATAAAGAAAAAAGAAACCGAAAAAATTACTATTTTCGTGCTTTGACTTTTTCACACCGCAAATAAAACGACCGTCGACGCGAATGGTAATTTAATGAAATAAGTATAACAGATTAATCGTTTTACTAAGCTCGATGGATGTTAACGTGACCACTTTTGGTTTATTCGCTGTGCAAGCCAAACGTTCATGATGACAAGCAGACCGAATACAAGTTGATCAGTCCTAGTTCATTATTTATCAATAACCGCTAATGTAAATTGCCTAGTACATCCTACTTTTTAAGCTGAGGTAGAAGACAACCGAAAGAGTACACGAATTAGATTCCTCTTCACACAGACACACAAACGCATCCCTAATGGATTCACATATTTTTGTAAATTACAAAGTCGGGTAAGTCGTGTTAGCATCCATCGGGTATCATTTGTAATAAGTAAAGAATAAAACGAAAATTTGATTGTGCAGGCCTTTCGTGACTATTATCGAAGCAACAATGTACATCACGCGTATAATAGACTGTCGATTGAGCGAAACGAAGAGAGAAAGAGAGAGAGAAAACAGGAGAGCGAGAGAGAGAGAGAGAGAGAGAAAGGAAGAGAGCTAGGAGAATAAAATGTTGAAGCTATACGTTATATTGGAAAATAAAAAAAAAAAATCAGTTTACATTGTTATGCGAAAAGCAAGGTCGAAGCGACGATTCAGTGCCATTTGGGCCCATTTCACGTGTATCGCAATGCTCCTAACTTTTAAGTCTATGTATTGTGTAAAATGAATAATTAAGGATTCGACACATAGAAGACTTTTTCTGTAAATAGTTGATTGACGAGGCATTAGGTATTTACCTAAATATACGATTTACGAATGATATTGAGCTTACAATATTTTTTTATTCCTTATCCTTGTTTGTTTCTTTTTAATGATAATTTAGTCAATAAGATTGTGATAAACAAATGGTTGAAAATGATTGATTTTATATTTCATAAATTAGTAACGAAAAGTTTTCCATAAACAATGTTTTTATTTAAATAATGAGATATTTGAGTGAATTGTAGTTGATAATATATCCTTATCTATAGTAAAGATACCGAAGTTAAAAAGTCTTATGTTTATTACAAACATAACTATGGTTTTAAAAGTAAAAAATGTTTTTTTACAGATATTAGAATTTCAAACATTACTTAAATATAAAATAATAAAACTAAATAAAAAGGCAGTACATTCTTACGTTGGTAATATTATTAACTAAAGTTTTCTTTTTGGTCAGTATTGCCTAAAGTTTCCTCCACCTCCTCGTCGAACTACGGGTTGAGCTCTATGCGAGGGAGTTATTGAAATATCCAAGTAATCCCCAATAGTAAACCTGAAAATTGAAATATTTTTAATAGAATCTTTAAAACAAAAGTTATGTTCTTAAAATCAACTGTAACATGAATTGTATATATTACCTTGCTTGTGCTAAAGTTTTATTATCATCAGCTCCTTTTTGTCCAGAGCAAGTGACACCAATTTCTCGCATTCTGTATCCAGAAGACCTTGGATCTGGGGTTACTAAAGTAAAATCAAAGTAGGTTCCTTTACTCCGGGCATCAACATTTACTTCTTTAACTAAAGCAGTTATTTCTTTTAATGTGGCATCCATCCTGTAGAAAAAAAACGTAAATATACTCAAATTGTATAGACTGTTTCTAGAACATTCTTTTGTGCAACTATAAGGCAGTACCAAAATAAGTATGACTTAATGTATAATTTGTAAACTTTTTATTTTATATAAGCTGCACAAATTGTAGAATTGATAATAATAAAATAATAATTACCAAGTATAAATTTGGAGTTCATTTGATGGCACATTTCCCCTAGTATAATCTACAATGTTATGATGCCTTCCAATGTTACAAAATACTCTTAAAAGCAGAGGGCAAGTCTGAAAAGAAAATAATAACATTGTGATTTAATAAAAATTGAAAAATCATTGAGAGTTAATCTAAATATAAAACAAATAACAAAATATATAATCTAAATTTAACAGGTTATGAATCGTAACCGGCCGCAACTTACCTTTTCTCGATCAACCGGCTTGTCGGGAATTTGTTTGTCTTCAACGACCATCGATTCCACTGCTGAGGCCATGTCTACCGTTCAATCTTTGTAAAAGGTACCAAATTATTTAAAGCCGTGAAAAAAACTAAACTTAATCGTGCTGTGTTTACTAATATATAACCCAGAAAGAGTGTATTCAGAGGACGCCCGGCTGCGGGTACAGTACGCTTGCTAGCGACGCCAACAATATAGTCATATATATATATATATATAGTACACCCACACACAGATCATACAGACACACAGTCACACACACAACACGTGCGCGCACGCGCGTCCCTCCCATCATCCCCACTTCCGCTGCCCATAATTTTCGAATTTTCCATTTTCCTCCTTACGAGCAACAGTAGGCGGAAATAGCGCTGACAACAGGCTTACAGTATTCCATTACCAACCACAAGATTACGCGCATTTTCCCGAAGCTCCGAAAAGCGCGGTATATTCATCGGAGTCGTATTGAAGATAAGACTTCGGAAAGAAATGCCATTGCGCCGCTCCAATAATCGTGCGGAGAAAAAGAGACGCGCGAGAGTAAGAAGGCACGTTACAATAACAAGTATAGGAGAGACAGCGCGCACCGCACGGTGTATGTATGTATAACCAAAACAAAAGGCGAGCTCTCAGCTCTCATTGTTGTGTTCGCGTGCGGCCCGGCGGAGTACTTTGTTGACAATCGGTGTTAAACGACAACAATAACCAGGCGTGTGCCAAGGAGCACACAGCTTACATTCTGTAAAAGAGAGACAGAGATAGAGGCCAGGCTGAGGTTACAAGTGATAGAGAAGAGGCCGTAATCGCGCTGAAAGAGAGAAAGAGAGAGCCGTCGTCGTCGAGAGATAAAAGCCCTGCTTTAGCTGCAGCCGCAGCGAAGAGAGGCCCGTCACGGTCGCCACGAGATCGGGAGAGTCGTCGCGTCATGGAGGAAAAGCGCAGAGTGATCAAACCGCGGCGAACACGAACTGCTACTCCTGCTGGCCCCTCGTCTTCCCCGGCTTCGTCGTGACGGCTGAAGGGAAGGGACGGATACTCTCTCTCTCTCTCTCCCGCTGCGGCTATACTGCGGTTTGTTCTCTCGAGGCAGTGCCGATCTTCGCGCGGGCGTAGCACGTCGCTCACCGGGACTGCCTGCATGCATTCACTCCTGATATACACGCATTCGACATTGTTTAGAGCCTGTAAATGGGAAGCGGCTACTCGATTATTCTCCGACTACGCGGATAACCCCCCTATCGAGGTAGGCTTGCTTACTCCCCCGGCTTTTTAAGTATATTTTTCTCGGTGATAACGGTTATTGTTGATACTTATTTTATGGCCTTTTTTACCAAGTCTTTTGGGTTGGGTAAGAGAGGGACACTCGCTGCGTGACTACAGCTGGGAGAGTGAGGACAACTAGTACTGCTGGGAATCTTGTAGGCTTATGTAAGTTGCATGGGGTAATTGTTTTTATTCTTGCATACTGCTGATATCTAATACTAGGTATTGAACGGTGCTGTTGCAGCACTTGGTGTCTTGGGTTTAATGACACACTAACAGGTGGTTATTTATAGTAAATATGTATGCATTTTTACCTTAAGCAAATGATGAAACGATGAAATAATCATTGATACAAATGTAAAGAATTGTACGTTTTGGGGATCAAGTATCGAAAATTAAATTTTAAAACGCATGGATCAAAGTGCATGTTTTTCAAACTGAATCTTGTTTCCGTTTAAATAAATGAACTTTTTTTCAATGAGTGAATTGTTAATCTGCAGACAAGCTATCATTTTATGAATTAAGTTTCTGCACAAGAGTCAATCGTATCTGTGTTATGAAGTGATAAAATTGCAATTGGTTAATTTTAAAATGTAGTTTACAATTGTGTTAAATTGTTGTTTTATTTCAATAAATTTATTAAAAATTTATCTATTTTATTGCTTTAAATCTATTTGATTAATAATTTTCAAAACAAATATTCTTTATTCTATTTACAATTATAGTTTTAACAAAATTAAAATTATAATTGTAATTCATTATAAAAAATTATATAACTATTAAAATAGTTGTATTAATCTTTTTCACTTTATTAATTTTTTTTTTGCTTAATGATTACATTAATCTAATCCTTTCTTCTAAACTCTTAAGATATTCAAACAGCCTTATCAAATAATTAAGTTTTTTACATAAGTTGAAAGCTTTTATAAGAAAGGAAAAAAATTACAACTTCTAAAAAAGCAATCTGGATAATATGTGACATCCTCATTCACAAGTAATCTGTATTAATGTTACATGTACTGTTAATAACAAATTTTAATTTTAACTGTAAAGATTTTTAAACAACTTTTCTTTTGTTATAAATTTGCAAACCACTTATTATTAAATATTATTGATTTGAAATATTATTTCAATTTGTTACAAGCTGAATTAATTTACAAGAATCAGAGTAAATGTTGTAATTATATAAATATTTATTCTTAAAGCTTCCAAATTGAAATAAATAAATATGTTATTATCCAAAAATGTATGTTTAATCTTGAAAATATGCTCTGGGTAATTGTAAAATTAGAACATTACATGTGGATAACTTGAATTTAGATTTCTAAAGTAATTTTAACATAGAAAAAATTAGTATATCTAATTGTTGAATGTATTCTTTGTTTCAGGTTATGAAAAACACTTAGCCTATTTAGCATATTAAAACAGGCCATTAAAATGGTAAGCAAATTGCCTCAAGAATTCAGGAGGTACAATCGAAACAGGAATCAATTGAGACACATTTTTAAAGAAACTCAGCGCGTTCTCGAGGCAATAAACCTTGAGAACTTTTTTCCAGGAGGTAGGTCATTAATAATATAGAGAATGAAAAGTAATACAAAAAGTAAAGCTTGATGCAAAGATTAATTATAAAAGACATACTGGTTCAGTGGAATATTTCACTGAGGGGAAATGCTTGTCAAAGACATGGTCTGGGATTGAGTACACACTCTTCTTAAAACTATTATTAGACTTTGATAATCATTATGTATGAGTTCTGATAAATTTCTTATGTTTCACATTTTTGTAAATAAGCAATGATATATAATAACCAACTTGAAAAACATATTTTCCATTATTTACTTGCAATCAATATTTTTTTTCTCAACTATTTGAACGAATATTTTTAGAAACCAGATAATCTGAGATTATATCATTTTACATACTATGTTATCCAACAAGTAGAATTACGAATAAAAATAATCTACGCATTATTGCGACTTTGAAAAAATCTTTTTACAAAGTCAACGCGCAAATAATGATCGACCGATGTTCTTTTCCAGAAAATATCTTCGATGAATTACTGCCAACGCTTACGCACGATAAAATAACTCACGTACTCGAGAACTGCCCAGCAATAGTAGTCTTTGGTCAAAACACGAAGGCAAAAGCATCTCTAATTAATCACTTATTATCAACGGATGTACTGCCGCTATGCACTGGCAAATGGCGTTGGATAAAAATCGGCTGCGGCCCAACCAACATCGTCAATCTCACGCTCGGTCTCGAGTACGAGGTCGTCGAGAACCTGTTGTCACACGAGAAGCCGTGGGTCACGATACCACTGGAGGATCTTGTGGACTCGGGCACAGCTGACCCAAACTGTCCAACAGTCCTCGAAGTCAAGCTCAATCAGCCGGCGCTCAAAGATGGGGTGCAAATATTTGTCGTGCCCGATTCCGGTTAGTCCTCTCGTTTCTTTGTCCATAGCATCCGAAAAATCGTCGAATGTAGTTTTAATAAGAGGTGTTTGTTAAACAGGCGGTGTCCAGATACTGGCCAAAGGAGTGTTCAAAATACTGCCAATTTTCATTTATGCCCTGGGTGAGCAGCCATTGTCAAACGAGAACATGGAAGAGCTGAAGAATCTGAAGGAGACCTATCCTTACAATCCGATTCTTTTCGTATCGGCTCTGACGCAGATAAGCTTCGACAGTCTGGACGGCGAGCTGACGAAATCGGTACAACGCCGACAACCGACGGTCCGGACTGTAGTTGAATCGAGCGAGTCGAGCTCGACTCAGGATGACTCAGCTTCACTGAGGTCTACTTCGGTACGGCTAGACTCCTCCGCGCAAGAAGACAAAACTCATACGGTTAACACTGCAGTCGGCGACGATGATGGCGACGATGGCCTCGACCTCGAGAACATCGACGCTCTAGGCGTAGCCTGGCTGGACCAGCTTACAGATCTCGGCTTCATGGGCGAACCCATGGGTGCAGAAGAGGCTTGGCTGCAGACAGCTCAGGGCGCTTACGCCAGCGATTTGCTGGACTCGTGCAAAAAATTAGGTAACCATTTCTTTCGCCGCGACGGTTCGGAAAAAAATTATCTGTATCCGCTTTAATAAGCTGAGAGTGAAAGAAGATAATGTCAGATATCAGTTCGACGATTTACCGAGGAAACGTGCGGCGTGCTACTTGTTTACAAAACGTGAATAATGACGCGATGTTAATTAATATTTTTCTTTTTTTTCAAACTCATCAGACGGCTTATTGAAACCAGACTTATTGCGATTCGTGTAATTTATAAGTGAAATTAATACTAAACATTTTTTATTTATTATATCTTCTCGATTTCAGATCGAATCCTATACTTCGTGCGCAGGTGCTTGCAAGCGTATCTCGTAAATGTGAGCAACTATTTAAACGACGTGCACACGACGAGCTTACGCAAGTTCATTTTAAGTGCATTCGATATGGCGCGTGAAATTCAGATTACCCCGAAACGCATTCACTACGCCCAGCAGAAGGAAAGCGAACTTTACTGTAGCCTGATGCGGGTGGTGAATGCAAAACAAGAGGAGCTCACCGAATTAATCCATTCAAGCATACAAGAAATGAAAGAAGAAGTGCAGCAGGCTTCGGATAACGTGAATCTTTACCACAACATGCCTCTATTCGAGGATGGAGGCGAAGCAGCCGAGTGCTCGGCCACGGTGCGCGCTGCGACTGCCGAGGTGCAGCGGCTTGTACTGACTCGTCTTGGCGAAAGAGTGGCCAAGCAGCTGGTCAATTCAGTGAACTGCCTACGAGATACTTTCCTTGGTACTTTGCAGCGTTGCCTGCTCAGTCTTGAAAAAAGTTACGAGCACGAGGCAAGCTGTACGGCTAGTGACGCTCTACGCCAAATACTCACTGCTGCTTACAGCGTCGAGCTGCACAATTCTTCGCCGTCACTTGTGCTCTCCTTCCTTGAACGCGTACGTCAACTGTTTAAATCGATGCCACTGCCTTGGACGCCCACACCCGTGCTTAATGCTGCCTGGAGGCGGAAAGTCACAATCGACGTGCTTAATTCCCTGAGTGCGGCACGACTTGCGCGCACCATATCAACTCAATTCCGGGATAAGGTCAAAGCTTCACACGACGCCTTCCAATCAGCTCTCAGATCTCTTGAGAATCACTATTCAGGCAAGCTTGAACGCACCGAGGAGCAAAGGATAGCCATAAGGAAATATCACGCACCGAGACTGGCTAAACTCGCTCTCGAATCTACCTCGATGAGCGATCTGGTAAGAAAATCACTTTCATGAAAAATGTCATTAATCTTTTTTAT
Organism: Anagyrus pseudococci; assembly: GCA_030522585.1. Classification (NCBI taxonomy): domain Eukaryota; kingdom Metazoa; phylum Arthropoda; class Insecta; order Hymenoptera; family Encyrtidae; genus Anagyrus; species Anagyrus pseudococci. Next base: position 80,060 of record JAPYYQ010000344.1, read on the forward strand.
CAAATTATAAATTAATTTTGTTGCTGAATTATATCTATTAATTCTCGAGCCAACTTCTGTTTAAAAAAAAAATCTGTTTTTTTAATAATTCATATTTTGTCGAAAAATTTTAAATTAGAATACAAAGTTAAATATCTGAAAACTTAATCACAAAAACGATAAATCCGTATTTCTTACTATTGCATTATCGCAATCATTTTGTATTTAAAATTAAGCCAATTAAGAAGATATGAGCAGTAATGACATGAGTACACAGATATAAATTTTAATCTACAAGGAAAAAAAATGGTTGTGATTTTATTTTTAAAATCGAAAATTATGAATAACCTGTTCAGTTTCTGCCTTTCATTTATCATTCAATCTTTCAATTTGTACCGAACTATTGTTTCCACAAGCCCGAAACTTACATACAAGCACACGCACACTGTACCGAATGAATTTTTCGGACATTATCATTGAATAGCAAATCTCTTAGTCACTGGTCTCAATTCAAGCAACATTTCTCAACGTTTCCTCCATCTCGCAAAAAGGTTTTAAATAACCCGATGATTAGCATATTCCCTCAAACTCGTACACGTTAAACGACAAACAGATAAACTTACATCACATTTCTCTGATCTTTTATATCTACTCCGTTTAAAATTTTACTAAATATGTCATTGATTGAAACTTTATTTGTTTTTAGGTGAGATTCGGTCTTCCGCATCAAGGTAAGGAGATTGGCCGAGGACAATATGGTGTGGTGTTTGCTTGCGATGGTTGGGGCGGTGCACCTGGACCCTGTGCTGTCAAATCTGTCGTACCTCCGGACGAGAAGCACTGGAACGACCTCGCCATGGAATTTTATTATACGCGCTCGATACCGGACCACAAACGAATCGTCAAGCTGCGCGGCTCGGTGATCGACCACACTTACGGTGGTAGCTATGGACTTGGCGCAGCTGTTCTACTTATCACTGATCGTATGAGTCGCGATCTTTACTGTGGCATACGCTCAGGACTCAGCTGGCTCGAACGCATACAAATCGCTATTGACGTGCTTGAAGGCATCCGTTATCTTCACTCACAGGTACCATTTATTTATTTTTTTTCTAGTTTTTTAACCTTCAATGACCTTTTTCTAACGCCTACAATATTCTCTTCAGGGTTTGGTTCATAGGGACATAAAACTCAAGAATGTATTACTCGATACGGAGAATCGAGCGAAACTCACGGATTTGGGCTTCTGCATAACAGAAGCAATGATGTCGGGTAGTATCGTTGGTACACCTGTGCATATGGCTCCAGAGCTTCTTTCAGGACATTATGATAGTAGTGTTGATGTTTACGCTTTTGGCATTCTTTTTTGGTACATATGTGCCGGTGACGTTAGGTTGCCTTACACCTTTGAACAATTCCACAATAAAGAACAACTCTGGACGAGTGTGAGAAAAGGTACTTTGTTGAATCAATATAGGCTTTATCATAAAATGAATAAAAAAAGACAATAGCCAAGAGATTAATAAAATTTTATTTCGATTAGGAATCAGGCCGGAACGTTTAGTAAGCTTTGATAACGAGTGCTGGAATCTTATGAAGCAGTGCTGGGCAGGCGAGCCTTCGAGAAGACCATTACTCGGGGCTATACTGCCGGTACTCGAGTCGATTCGATCAAAAGCCGAAAGCGATCACAAAGCGTTAAATGACTCGACAGACTCGTGTTCAAGGCCCTCAACGCCGCTCGTTGACCAGTATCGTACTCCTGGAGACGAACAGCAGCACCTAGCTAATGGCAAGAGTCCTCGACTCGACCGTAATCATCGTAACAACAATAATAACAACAATAACAATAATATGAAAAACAACGCACTCACGCTGCTACAGGAGCCCAACAATCAAAGGGGTGAAGTAGTTAATCCGCCGTTTGCGCCTAGTAGACTTAAAAAGCATAACGCTATGTTGCGCACTCCCAAACCCCTTGGTCTACATCTAACAAATTACTTTCACACGAGCGCCTGCTCAAATTTGTACATAAACATGCACGAATATTGACTGATTTGTTTAATTCTTTCTTCGTCGTTGTCGTAGCTTATCCTCGCACTCAATTTCCAAATACTGAGATAAAGGTTTGCGTTAAAGCTTTGTTGTTTTGCTCTTCAGTATCAACGAAAACTGGTTATTTTTTTAAAATTTTTTTATAAACGTTATAATAAATGGGTTGACGTTTTAATTGTATAAAAATCGAACAAATTTTGAATTATTGATAAAAAAAAGAAATTTATATAATTAGTTAACAAAATATTGTTTTATAATCTATTTTTTTAATTATTTAAAGGAGCAAACTAATTTCTTAATCTTTTTAAGTATTTTTAGTAACAAAATATTGGATATTTAAAATTATAATTCCTTAGCCCAGTATCTCTTCTTTTACCAAAGTTTTGCTTTATTCTCTTTCGTGTTTAGTTTTTGTAGAGTATGCAAAATAAATCTGTTTATATGTGAGTTTTTAGGATTAGACTTAATTTATGGATTGACTAAGAAATTATACCGATGTTTAAGGTATACCGACATTATACTCTTAATGTTAGAAATACAATGATACTCGCTCATAAACAGATATATTACACATGTTGATAATTAAAGCTTTTCTTTTTAATTCAGTGCCTTAAGTATTGTATAGCCATCAGTATTACATACTCAACAACATATTTTCATTAATTGACACGATTGCAAAATAAATATCTATATTTGTCTTATTTTTTTTTGTGCATCACTTACATCTTTTTTTTTAAATAAGCTTTTGACATCCATTGTCATATACTTTAATATTTTGAGAGCTTGGTTATGACTCAGCCGACAGTCGCCGGCAGAGTGAGTCTTGAGAAGTTCTTAGGCCTAGTTTTACGTGTATAAAGCATAGGCGCTCAGACTTGCGATTCATCCTGCGGGTTTAAAACTGTGACTCTTGAGCTGCGAAGCCGATGCTCTGTCACTGAGATTCTTAACCCTTAAGAATTTGAAACTGAAATTTTATGTAAATTTATTAGATCATCAGTACACGAAAAATATCGATGGCATATATTTTTACAATTTTTTATATTATCGAATACATGTACACTTCGATAACTATTTTTGATTAAGCTTTATATTTTTCTATTTGTGTAAGTTTGTTGAATAAATAAAATCTGATACTATTATAGATGAAAATAAAAACTGATATACTATATTTTTACTAAAAAATTTTTAGTATCAAAATTGTGTCGATATTTTTTCCTAATTTCTTTCATATGGCCGTGCTTTTGAAATACTAATGGACAATTGTGAACGTGAAATATTTGAGCGCCACTACAAATGTAAATTTTTGTCTTACCCATGTAATTTAAAAGTGTAATAAAATTTTTAAATAATTTCTTTCGCGTCTTTCATCCGATTTTTTCTTTACTATATTTTCTTAAAAAAAGTATCTTGAATAAAAAAAAGTAAAGAAATTTAACGCGATTTTCAATACATAATCTATACAATTCATATACTTTATAAAAGTTAAAATTGTAAAAATACGGATGCTTTTTAAATCTTTATGTTACTGAATAGATTATTATAAAATTTCATATTGTCTTACAAATCTTGAGTTTTAAACGTTTATAATTAATGTATTTAAAATAAAATTTCTAATAGTATTACTAACAACTAATTAATGTTTTTTTAATTTACAGGTTATCAAAATCGGCTGAAGAAAAAATACCATGATTAGAATATTGACAAGGACAAATCTACTTATTATTAATTTCAGAAACCATTATACTATGAGATAAAAATGAAATACTTTTTATACAAATTATAAAATATGCAAGTCTGTGATAGCTCTATCAATTTGTACATGATAATGGGCATTGTTAATACAATAGTTAAAGAATTCAAATTTTAAAGGACTGATTAGGAGTTAGATTAAAAGTAGTTGTTAAAAAATATACATATTTTCTTAATTTATTGTAAAAATGTGTTAACATCTATTAAATTATAAAATATACTTATATTATACATATCTTCTATTATATACAAACATTTGTAATAAATATTTAACAATATTTTATATATTTGAAAATTATGTTAAAATGTCTATACTACTTTTTGCTTTTTCTAAATCATGCAAAAATTTATAAAACTGGTCTAAGTTCATCTCTGTGAATACAGACTTTGTTTTGCCATCTTCATCATAAAGAATTTTCAATTGCAAAAAGTTTTTGCCAACTTCATCTGTGCCACTACTCGATACAGTCACTATGAACAAATAAAATCATTTTATAAGTCTTTTTGTATTTACTTTAAAATACTTAGATTTATTCTTGTATTATTGTCTTATATTTTATATTATCAATTATTTAAATAAAAATGTTATAGAAAAAAAATGAAAAACTTCGTATTACAATTATTATTATTCTTTCTACTATATATAAATTAAAATCTTATGAAATATTGCTTATAACACTACCTCCAAAGCGCCAAGAAACGTCAATAATCTTGTTAACTGGTACATCCTCCATGTTTCAGAGTAATGAATCGTGTCTTAATATATTTTTCCCAAGATAAATGTCTCTTAAATATTAATCTTTTATTATTAACTAAACTATTTCCCAGTTTAATTATACGTTTGTTTACGAAAATTCTCACTTCTTAGGTTAAGTTTACACAACCACCTGATCTCAAGGCGTCCAATGACGAAATACTAAACTAACCAATCAAATACGGAGCTATTTAATCTACTCTCGGTAAACAATTTATCGTTCAGATTTAAATAAAAATTTATTTTGGCCACTGGACCACTGTGTTGTGTTCTTCAACAAACCTGTCAACTGAATTATTTTATTCAACATATTTTAATTGATTGGTTCGTTGAAGAACATAACAGAGTGGTCCAGTGATCCCAGGCTTTTTCCGAAAGTTGCCGATTTCTGCAAAGATATAATTATTAATGATAAAACATCTATTGTTCTGTCAAATTTGTCTGTTTTACTTCAGAACACAAAGCGTTTATAAACAAATTAAACTTCAAGAAGTGTTTTTAAGTTTACTGACGTAAGTGTTTGTTTCTTCTTAATCGTTAGTCATTAAAATGAACAATAGTTGTTTTGGCATATCATTGTCACTTTTTTTTTTAAATACATCAGTTTCTATTTTTTTTTTTTTTTTTTAATATATCGAACTATGAGAAGTTTTTTATTCATTTATACTAGAGTATAGTTTAATAAAATACAGACCAAGTACGTAATTGCTCAACAGGAAATTTAAATTGAATTGCAAAGGATAAAAATATTTTGTTAAAATTTTATTAAACAAATGTTAGTGTTATTTTTAACAAGTGTGCGTATTTCGTATTGACGTGAACGCAAGCCAAAAAGCGATTATCTTTTATGAATAATGGCTTTGCGAATAATTTTTTTTTTTTAATGTGAAAGTTAAGAGAGATTGTGTTCTCTTTTGACAATCGGATGTAAATATTATTGTTTAATGATAAAACACAAGGACAAAATTGAAACGTATTTTTAAAAAATATAGTATAAATACTCTCTCGGAACTATTGACTGCGTTATATACACCTTACATCTTGCCAGAAAATTAACGTGGCTATGTACAAAATATTTTTTATTATCTTCGTCTACTTAATCGTTCTACCCGAATTTAAGTGAGTAATAGTACAAACAAATCAGTTACGTATATATACGTAAGGGATCCAAGCGATTAATGAACTATCCAATTGTCTCGTTAATTAATCCTCTCCTTCGTTGATTAATCATTTTAGTGGAGAAAAAATCATCATAAATACCGATGCGGGTGGTGACGACGCCGTTGCTATTCTGCTGTTGCTAAGGTACGAGGCGTCAAAGCCAAGCCGAGATTTTCAAGTGATAGCCATCACCTGTTCGTATGGAAATACAAACGAGCGGCAGATCGAACAAAACCTGCTAAAAATTTTAACGATCGCAGGACGAACCGACGTAAGCGCATATATCAATTAAAAACAATAATTGCAATTATATGGCATTAACAAACTTCCGCATAAATGTACGCGTTCAGATACCAATTTACGCTGGCGCAACGAAAGGTTTTCTCGAGCCTCTGCCCAAGACTCACTTCTACGGCGACGACGGCCTCGGCGACTTTGCGTTCGATAAAAAAATCCAAGGCAGCGTCGATCGCAGTAAACATGCAGCAGTCGCGCTCGTCGATCTCGTCAAAGCCAATGCTGGTAAGAACAAGAAAAATGCAATTATACAGTATATTGTTGGTCGACTAACAGCAAATCGGGGATATTAATTTTCAGGCGAAGTGAGCATAGTGTCGATCGGCCCGATTACGAACATCGGCTTGGCGATCGGCCTCGACGCCAACTTTACGCGGTGCGTTAAGCATTTTTACTTAATGGCCGGTAGCGCTTACGGAATCGGCAACGAGCAGCCGAACGTTGAGTTTAATATCGACGCCGATCCCGAAAGCGCTCTCATGCTCTTCAACGCGGCTTTACCAGGACAAGTAATAATGCTGCCGCTGGAGATAGCAAACGCGAACGCTCTGAGAAAGGTGATTCACTTGAATTATCAAGTTTGGAGTTGTGTGGTGAAAACATGCTGTTTTTTTTATTTGTATACTAAATATATATATATTTTTTTTTTTTTTTTATGGTTTGATGTAGTCGTGGCGGATAGAACTGGGAAAGATGAAATCGCCGATAATCGAGTTTCTAAACAAAGCGGAAAATGTGGAATTGTCGATACAAAGTCTGAGTTGGAATGTACCAGACGCAACGTTGGCTGCGTGCATTATCGGTAACACGTACGGTCATCTGCTGAACGAGTCGGATCACTGGGTAAACGTTGATCCCGTTGTCGATGGCAAAGCTAGAGGTTCTTTACTCGTCGACTCTACCCATCTCACGAGTAAAGTCAGGAATACGGTACTTATTGATGGCATAAAAGAGAAAACTTACCAAGATATTGTGATTAACTACCTGTCCTGTGATAACATACCCTGCGAGGTTTAACGTTTTTAAGCCTTAAGGAGTATGTATCAATTATTTTTTTTATTTCAACCGAGCGTTTAAACTCACGACTTGAGAATTGCAGAAACAACGATGTACATACTATGTCTAAATCTTTAATGATTGAAAATACTATGATTATTATTAAGTTAAAATAAAGATAAGTTGTTAATGAATATCGTATATTTACAAAAAATAGAAAACATTAAAATTATTCAGCTCATGATAAATTCCTTTCGAAAATTATACTGCTCCAAGTAATAAGCTACTTTCTTCTATAAAATGTTTACTGTTTATTGAAATTTATTTAATTAAACAATCACATCTTTTCATAAAGTAACACGTAAATTCGTTATAATTGAAAAGATATAATTGATTGGTTAATATCATGTATATAGTAAATTAATGAGAAAATAAATTTATAAATAACATTCAGTGTCTGTAACTAATGGAAGATTAGTTTGAAACAAGTTCAACTTTTACAAGTTCAATTATTCATGTGCATTCAATAAATTTCCTTTTACATAAGTATTTTTTCATTTTAAAAGTGATTGTTATATAAAGTTAACTCTAAACATTTTTTATTTAAGCAATTCTGTGAATAATGTGGACTCCACTGTCTGTGTCAATTGGTTGTGAAATTTCACCAACTTTTAGAGCAAATGCAGCTTCTTCAAATGGCTTCTGCATTTGACCACGGCCAAATGGTCCTAAATTGCCATTGCGTTTGGCAGAACTACAATCGCTAAATTTAGCAGCTAGGGCACCAAAACTTGCTTCTCCAGATACAATTTGTTCTCTATAAGCTGTAACAAATTTTTTCTCTTAAGTTATTTACTACAATTATTTTTTATACAACTATAAAAATAGCTAAATTGAAATAATTTTTCAAACTACATGCTAAATAATAAATGCAGCTGCAGTTCTTACATTTTACTAGTTCTAATGCTTCTGCCTTAGATCTAGTAATATTTTGTTCTCGCCAAGATGAAGGACGGCGAGAGCCTGAGTGTTTAACTAGTATATGAGAGCATTCAACTTCATCCGGGCCATCTGATTTTCCATTACCAGGCTCAGCTGCCTTATCTGGCCTATCCCATTGACTTTCCTTAGTATAAACATTTAAGTAATAATGCTGACCTACAAAAATGTTTTACTTATCAGTTTAAAAGTATTAAAAACTTCAGAATTGAAAACAAAATAGTGCAAAAATATACCAACCAGTAGAGCGGCTCAGACGTTTCTCCCATCCAGCAGGTAGTTCCTCGTCACTCATGATTACAGTGGTATATAAATATCAAGTTATTTACCAAATAAACCTAATTTTTTCCTATTGATATAATTTCTTGGTTGTCAAACCTGTAAAACCAAAATTGTTTATAAAATCACAAAAGCCAATCCAATGCCAATGGCTTTGCTCAAAATGCACAGATCAAAGGCACGTGTATCATTGCCGGCCGATTAACCCCCCCCCCCCCTGAGTACTTTATATCCAATGATAAATAAACCGATGGCGCAGATGCCAAATAATCATTATTAACAAAAGCCACAAGAGTATCCAAAGACTCTGGAATCAGGACCTCACCAGCAAGCAGGGAGCGAAAATCCCAAGTACCTCTGAACCGGCCTCAACTGTGCGTCATCTCCTTATCCGGGCGTCGACTTTAGAGTTGATGCAGCTTTCTTCTTCGGTCCACACAGTCGCACCGGGGACTTTGGCCAGGTGTGCTTTTTCTCACCTCTTCGCCGGTGAATAAGTAGCTAATATTTAGAATCGGTTAATCTTCTTGCGTGAAATCCGTAGTGTGTGGGGGGACGAGACACCCGGCATAAGGCGAAACGCGACAGCGACACCACGCCGCGTCTCTAAACTCACACATTTATACTCACGATTCACAGACCCATCATAACATACCCACGCGCACACTTGCCAACGTGAAAAACGGAGCTACGGAGCGCCAGGGTTAGTCTGGTTATAAGGCCATTAGACATCAAACTAAATGAATTTTGTTGACTTCAGTTGAGTCTCGCCAACTCGACCAAACTCGTCGTAATTTATTTAATTTGATCGCTTATTGAGTTATAGGCCGTATCGAGCCATTAGGAATCAAATTAAATGAATTTGGTCGATTTTGCGAAACTCAACTGAACTCGTTTAAATTTATTTTATTTGTTCGCTAAGGTAAAAGTACCAGTAGACAAACACATTTTGAAAGTAACTTTTTCATTTTGAAAGCTCGCTACTCGCTCGCGTGCTCAAAATCGCACTTTGCCCACGCATTTAGGAAAAATATCGTTCGATACTCGTGGAAAAAGTGATTCTTAACTCGTGTG
>JAPYYQ010000345.1:0-71464 GCA_030522585.1 Anagyrus pseudococci
AAAAAAAAAAAACAAAAAAAAACCAAAAAAAAAAAAAAAAAGAAAAAACAAAACCCCCACAAAAAAAAAAAAAAAAATAAAAAAAAAAAAAAAAAAAAAAAAAAAAAAAAAAAAAAAAAAAAAAAAAAAAAAAAAAAAAAAAAAGAGGCGCAAAGCAAGGCCTATCTTTTACAACATCAACAAGAGCCACATTTCACCCTGCCGGCAAGAAACTCAGCCGAGAATAAGTACGCCGTTGCCGGAATAGCCATCGCGGAGAGAAAGAGCGAGCAGGCAGGCGCGAGAGAGCGGGGGAGGGTGGTGGTGGTGGGGGGAGGGAGAGTCGGCGCAAAGTGCAGCTCTACGCGCGCACATACAAAACGACGGAGGGAACGGGGGGGGGGGGAGCTGCAGGAAAGGCAGTGGGGGAGGGGAGGGCGCCGCTTGCATGAAATCCCGGATGTCGTGACTTCCGACTCCTTCGGCCCCTCGGCGCTTCCTGCGATTTGCCGTCGGCGGCGCGCCTAGCTTCCCTCTCGCGTCTCTCTTTTTTTCTCTCTCCTCTTTTTACCCGGCTACTGCCGATAAATAAATCGGACCAACGCCTGCGGCTACGCATTGGGGGGCTCGTGTAGGACTAAACGCGAGAGCCTGGCTCGTTTGCGGCTGCGGCCATTGACGGAGGGGAAGATAGAGCCGTCAAGTGGCGTGCGTGAACTCGTTGCTTCTAATGAGACACTGCTGCTGCAGCTGATATGCCTAGCAACACGGGCCTCTCTGTTTTTTTTTTTAATCGGTAAGGGACGATCGCTGATTTTTCGACGCGTGTGTGTACTTTTAATATTCACCGCGGTAAACGCACGGAATCCCCCCTCGAGAGAGAAAGAGAAACATGATTTTTCGCGTGCGTTTAAAGCTGATACATTCGCTTATTATGATGTCTGGCTGCTCGCGCGAAAGACGACGGCCGATATGCCAGGTTGTACGAGACAATAAACGTTCGGGCATTCGTTACTTGCTTGTTTTCTCCTTTTTTTTTCTTTCTTTCTTTCTCTTTTAACGAGGCAGCATCGTTCGTATATACGAGCCGGTAGTCCTGGCGGCATATTAAATTTGACATTCGTGCGCGGGCGAAACAAAGAGCATTAAATATATCTCGGTCGCTGCTGCCGCTGCGCTTCCTTTTTCAGAGCGAACATGAGAAATGTACTCCCGTATGCTCGTTCGCAATAAAGATTTCGGACTGATAACGGGCATATACACGACCTCGTGCGGGGATGTGCATATATGCGAGCGCGCGCGCGCAAAACGAAAAAAAAAAAATAAAATGAAGGAAAAAAAAGACGAGGAAGGCAGGAAAAGAGGTTGGGATGTCTGAATTGGGACGAGGAGCTAACTTTCAGCCGTTTATTTCGGACTTTGACTTTGAAGAGGTCAGTTTCGGCTTAATCGAGTTTTATACACGATAAAAACTGAATTAACAATAAAATTATAAAAAACAAAACAAAAGTAAACAAATTCACTCGTACCCAAACTATGTGACCCTCTAACACAGATTCGAAAATTCAATTTGTCCACGAAATCCAAAGCCCATTATAAATTCCATCTCATCGCAGGGGGGAGGGAGGGGGGATCTCAAGCTCGAATATTCAAAACGTCCGTCCCGTAAACTGAAAATCAATCTCGCGAGAGCCGCGCAGTAGTCCGAGCTCTCCATAAATTTCCATTCTGACATGTCTATCCGACTGGTCATCTGACGTGAAGGGAAGGGGGTGCCGGGGTCGCGCTTGCCTTTCGCCACGCGCGTTATTTCGCATGCACGCGGGGCCAATATTAAGCCGACTGGCTCCCCCTCTTTTCACCGTGTCCCACGCGCGAGCGAAACGCTTTTTAAGGGCAACTCACTCGCTCTGCTACCGGGCTCTGCCCTCTCGAGCTGCTCACCGCGCGCGAGGAGAAAGGAGAGGAGGGCACCCGCGAAAACGCGAGGAATGAGAAGCGTCGGGTATACATACGCGGAGGAGAAGGGGAGGCAACGGGGCGCGTACGGTGCCGGAATTCCGAAAAGCCGCGGCGGCGGTGGCACGTTGAGATTTAAGGCTCGTCCTTTGCGGACCGGCTCACGTCGGCCTCGCTCGATCGTATTTCTTTCCGCTGCTCTTCTTCTCTGCCTCTCTTCTCTCGTTTCGTCTGTTTCTCTCTTCTTTCTCGGCTCTTTTTTTGTATTTTCAACGGTAAACAGCGCATCGGCAAAAGTTTTTCCAATTATCATCGTCAACAAAGAGTCAATAACGCTGGCCGAAGTATAAAGCATCGGCCAACGTGCAGTAGTACACGCGCTAATCGACTCGGGAGAAAATAATCGCTCAATCCCGAGCTTCGTCAAGATATATAATTTAAGATAGCACCTTCTCCTTCTTCGCTACCCTGGGTTTCTTCTTCGTCGCGCCAAGGAAAGAGAGAGAGAGAGAGAGCCAGATACCATTGCGCAATCGGGGCAAATTGCATCGGCAACAAGCTCGCGAACGGAAGCTGCCGGCCGCACCAGCCTCGCCAAGGAAAGTCCTCCGTGCCCGGAGAGAGAGAAAAAAGACGAGAAGGAAGGGTGATGGGTACGGGGCACAGGGGGGGGTGCAGGCGATAAGAGCGAAGCGCGCGCGCGACCCGAATCTCATCTCCTGCGCGCATGAAAGGTTTGCTGCCGCTCTCTCTCTCACTCTGCTCCCATGCGGCGCACGTACGTACATATACGCGCTCCGAGAGAGCCGCAGCGATTTGTCGAGGCACGGGGTGTGACGGGGAAACACACAGAGCCAAGGGGGCACACGCTACGCTCACGAGCCCTCTCTCTCTCTCTCTTCCTCCCCCTGCCCCCTCTTTCCCTCTTTCGTTCGTGTTCTGTCCCTCTCGCTCGGAGCGCAAAAGGCAATGCACTGTAAGGAGCTCACCGCCCGAGCTCTCCTCGCCCCTCTCTCACTCCCTCACTCTCTTTCTCCCTCTCTCTCTCTCTCTCTCTCTCTCTCTCTCTCTCACTTGTGCCTTCCCCCTCGTTCTCGCGGCCGCTCTCTGACGTAGCGTTACTGCTGCTGCTGCTGTGCCTCGAGAGAGGCCTTTTCCTTATGAACGTGCCCCTTCTACGCCTCTACCCACTTTAAGGAGGTTGCTATGTAGTCTGCGTGAACATACACACACAGACACACATCGAGACGTACACAAGAGAGTCACGGGCTGCCCTCCTCGCGCTTATGTGTGCAAGGCGCAAAGTCAAGAGGGAAAAATATTACCGGCTCTTTCTTTCTCCCTTGCTCTCTCAAGAAAGAGGCAGAGAGCTTTCTCGCTCTCGCGCCTCTTTTCTACTTGACTCTTTGAATTTTTTAAAGAGAAAACCCGGCGGACCACCGGTTTCCCCCACCCCCCAAACTTTTTTCTCCTCGATATTACGCCCACTTACACCCGTACGAGATTTGGGGGCTTAATGCATTCGATACACATCGTGCAACGATCGTTAAGTAGTCAAACACGAACTTTTTCCAAATAAAAGCCGCAGAGCACGAATCGTCGAAGCCCCTCGTGTAAGCGATATTAACACTTTGGGAGCGAGAGAGCTTCGGAGCCAGCGTAGTATACATGCGGAAGATCGTTCGCGACACATTACAACTAGCCGCGGCTAATGCGGCAATAAATAATACATAAACAAAGGATAAATCACGAGGAGCGATAGTCTCTCGGCGAGCCAAGACAATTGAAATTTTGCTTGCGGAAAAAAGGCAAAGAAGAGCGAGAGAGAGAGAGAGAGAGAGAGAGAGACGTGATATCTCAGCATAGCAGCATCCCGAGTACAGCACGTCCATTAAGCGAACGAGAGTGAGAGAGAGAACGAGAGGGCAACGGGAGGGAAGAGCCCCGACTACACACCCACGCGCGCGTCGTCCGCGAGTAGCTGCTCCTCCTCCATCTCCAGCAGCAGCTCTCTTCCTCCGCCGGTTCATTCACGCGCATGGTACCCCCCTTCCCTGGCGGCCGGCCTCCTTTACCGTTTTCTCCGGGGCTTATCTGCGCGCGGGACCCTCCGCCGTCTCTCGCTCTCCGATCGGCCGATATCTCCGTAGCGGCCCAAGGGGAAGACGCTGCGAGATAGTCGGCTTCGTCTTTTTTTCGAAGGAGAGACCGGGGATAGAGAGAGGATCGCGTGGGCTGCGGAGCATCGGGGTGGGAGGGCGCAGTCGTTTTTCGGTATATCGCTCCCCTCTTGCTCGGCAGCTCGTTGGAAACGCGTGTTTACCCATCGGTTTACGGCCAAATCTTAGGCCTCTTCTCTCTCTAATCACGGATTGCACTCTGCGCGCTTGATAAGCAGCGAGAAGGAAGCTCTGCGTAACGACGATTTTTCAACTCGCCGACACTTGGTGAACGCGATGGAAATGTATGGGTGCACGTGCTTGGACTGCCCGGCTCGCGATGTGACGGCGGCGCATTCGAACGGCACGCACATCTCTCTTCACGGTTTCGTGCGAGCCGATCAGAATTCGGGAGAAGGAGAATCGCTCGAGGGTGTCCGCGCGCGGAGTTTCTCGATGCGCGGACACAAAATGCCAGCGGGGATACGTGTCAATGGGAACGGGCGAATTAAAGGCCGGGGATTTCTTTCCCTTCTTGCTCTTGATCTCTCCTTTCGCGGGAGACGGAGAACGAGGTTCGTATACGAGGCTTCGTAAGGATGTATTTATGGGGGATGAGGGGGACGAGCGGTCGATTCGTTATTTTCGGAAGAATTTATTATTGAAAGAGAGCTTTTTTTTCTTAATAAAAAAGAGTACAATTTTTTAAATTTTAACGAGCTATGGTAAATCGACCCGTGTTAAATAAATAAAGAAAGAGGAAAATAATCAAGTGTTTTTCATGATTAATACCAGTATAAAGAGAACAAAAAGTGACCGCTAAAGGAGAACCGCATAACGGGCCTAAGCCTTTCAATCGACTTTCCGTGCTCTTTTAAAAAGCCTAGAGTGCAAACAAAATAATTAACCCTCAAAAGGAGGAATAAAAAAAAGAAATACCACTAAACATTGGCGTTCAAAATAAAGCCTTTCAACGCCTACGATTATGTATAGGAGGCGAATGTAAAGGACGAGGTAAACGGGGTATAGAGTGTAAAGAGATAAAAAAGGAAAGAATAGGAAAGAAAAGAAAAAAGAAATCGAAACGAAGAGAGAGGGAGAGGGAGAGAACGGTACTAATAATAGAGCATCGGAGGGGGCGCGGGTCATTGGGCAACGCGAGAAAGAGAAGCGAGGCTAGAAAGCCAAGGAAATAAAAAAGAAAACTCGCTGGCGCAGTAGCGGCGGTGGCGGCTCTGCGAGGATATATATCCCGTTAGCGAGTAGTCTGTCTACGCGGCGTTTTCGGGCTGCGGGAGCGAGATTAGGACCGGCTTCTTTTTCCGGACCCGCCTGACCTCGATTCCTCATCGCTGGAATTTCCCCCACTCGCCACTGCCCTCTCCTATACGTATACTGCCTCCCTCCCCCTCAGCCTGCTCTTGTGCAAGCTTTTAAACGCAGCAAAAGCTGAGAAAGCCTCAACGAATTGTCACCACTCCAAGCCTACCAATACCGCGTCTGCTAAACGATCGAGGACAGAAAAGACAATCAAATGGCATGCTGCTGGGATGATCCCATGAATCTAGCCCTCTAAAAATTTTTCGACAGGGCTGGTTTTTCTCTTTTTTTCGGTGGAGGGGCTACGTATAAGCGCAACGCTGCTCTGGCATAATTTATTCCATGCATTCGTAACGACCGCCTACCGCGTGTACACGTGTACATACGCAACGAATGAAACGGGGGAGGGGAGGGTAAAAGTGAGAAGCGCAAATTTATCGATGCGTCGCCCCACAACAATCCGCTTAAAAACTTATCGGCTGACATAATTCGTCGCGAGCGTATCCTGGAGTTACCCCCATGCGCGAACACACATTCAACAGCGCGGTTCAACGAACCCCAAACATCCGCGCAAGCGAGAGAGCCGTGCATGTAAAGTGTGTCAGTGAAATCGTTTCTAAAGCTGTGCGTCTACACGTCCAAGGTTTATCGGACGTCCTACGAGCAAATGAAACATTTTTTTTAAAAAAAAAGCAGGGAAGAACGGAGCAAATATTTTTCTCTATTCCCTTCGCACGCCTCATCTACACAACGGACGAAACCCACCAACTCTACCTTGGACGATGTACAGCAAGACGTGCAGACCGCAAGTACGCAGCTCTCCATTGCACGAGCCCTCTCGTAGCCTAGGCGAAAGAGAGCCATAGGCGGAAAACACAATTCGGCCCCTCTCGACGCAACCAAGGTAATTAGCTCCCGAGGCTCGGCGCCTCCGCGGATTTCCGCGTATATAGGGGAGCGTGGGCTACAGCGAAGAGCGGCGCTAGACCGGCGACGTTGTTCCCTCCTCGACGCCTCCTCCTTCAGCTTAGCTCCGCAACGAAAATAGGCCCAGGGCGCCCGCTGCATAGAGCCAGAGAGAAGTGTAGAAGCGCGCGGAAAACGCCCCCTTGCTTGCATGCACGAACGCTTCCTATCGCGTCGGCTTTTACGAAAGCCCTGGCCATGCCTAGCTTGATATTTGTTCTGAACTTCAGGGATGGGGTGAGGTGATTCACGCAAACAATGAGGGGATGGAGAGGGTAAAGCTGTACGCTGGTCTTATAGGTTGGAATTTTCCCGGATCTCGAGATCGAATTTTCGGGGGGGAGGGCTGTAAGATGGATTTGCTATTGATAGATTCTTACGACTGACTCTAGGCGCTTCTCGGCTCCAACAGTGTTTGCACGCATTTTTGGTTGGTTTGGCGGCGAGCAACAGGCCGATCGGAGTAAAAAAACACGCCGGTGATCATCCCGGCGAATCAATGAAGGCAATCGATAATGTCGACTATTGCCTGCCTCTCGTTGCAAGGCAAACTATTTCAACTACGAGGTTATAAAAACGCTCTCTTCAAATCGCAATATTATCGTCAAATGTGTACATAATGTTTGTTATTTTCTTCTTTCTGCGTAAACAACGGACAAAAAAACAATTGAAAGCTACTCACGCATATCGACACGTACGCCATGGGCATCATCATCCCTGTGTGCTTACTCGAAGCGCAGAATATTACCTTCGTCATTTTATCATTCGGCTCGGTCGACCAGCTCTGCAGGTGAATAATCCATCCTTCGTCATTCTAGCTCGGCTCGAATCCTTCGCCAATTGTCAAAATATGCTTCAATAAGCTCTCAAACCTCCTCGAAGTCCGAATATATGAACGCGTTTTGAGAGAGAAAAACTCGCGGCTTCCGGCGAATGTGGGGGAGAGGGCTGATAGAAGACCCTGTAACTGCCATCTCCAGCCCCTTTCCGGGAACTGACCGCAGCGCCGGAGCCGAACGCGTCGATAAACAAAGAGCCGGGTGACCTTCCTTACCAGCGTGCAGTAACTAATCGGAGCGCGCACTGCCACGACACAATAATACTTATATCATTTAGTCCAGGAAAACGTATAATTAAATCGGACAATGTGTAGGTGAATGGCGTATAAAAACGTACTCGTTTTGCTTTATTTCGGATGTTGGACGTTTTGGAGAATTTCATTGCAAAAACTTTGAGCACTGATCACTTGTTGCCAATAGTAATTTGTGTATTACTTTTTTTAATGGACAAAAAAATATGAGACATGTAAATTGAAGTGTAAAATTGTCTTTTATTATTACAATCTTCTTTTTTAATTATTTTATTATGCGCGTCGTTTCTCGCTGACCGGCACCACACAGTGTTTACGTGCGCATGGTGGGGATACCGCGCCGATCGTCCGTCGCCAATATTTCCCTAATCCCCTACAATTTTTGCTTTCTTTTCTAATTTGCACTTTTTCGTTAAAAATCTTGAGTGAGTAATTCTATATATGGCGCTTGTCGTTTGCTTCTGCGACTATCGTTCTCGAGAGATATCAGCGCTCAAAGATTTTGCGAGCCGTCTATCAAAATGGTCATGAAGCAGAGAAAGCTGAAGTTTTTACATATTGTATTTATAACATGCGACTACACAAGATAAAAAATGCAGCCTTTTAGATGAAGATCCGTTTTTATTATTCGTTTGCCTGGACTACAGAAGAGTGTATGTAGTGTGCGTATTCGGTGCAGCAGAGGGGCGGAGATAAGCGGAGGGTGGACTGCTGCAGTAGCAGAGAAGAAAGAGAGAGGACATATACCTATATAGTGCTAGCAGCGGGACAGCGGGAGGAGGGGGTGGTGATAACAAGCCACTGCTGCTGCACTCGTTGATGCCGGCGGAAGAGACAAGCGCCGGTTCTTCCACACATCGCCCACACTGCAGCAGAGTGCATACACGGAGCGAGTGAGGGAGAGAGAGAGAACGAGAGCCGAGAGTGCCCTTCCGGCTCTCCTGTACGCAGTTGACGCTCCCTCGTACGTATCCTCCGCCTTCTCGGCGGTAAGTCTACGCAGACCGGGTGGCCTGGCAACCAGCATGCGAGCAGTTGGCAACTGCGCTGGAGCAGCCGGACCCGGAGCAGCAGCATCGTCCTCATCCTCGCCGACTTATCGTCGCTGAGACAGAGCGAGAGAGAGAGCGCACGGCCGCACCACTCCTCTCCGTCTCTCTATCTTTCCTCTCCCAACGCACAGCCAGTGCAGCGGAGCCATGGCGAGTTCCCGGCTCGTCCTCGCGGCTGGCTGCCTGCTGCTCCTCCTCTTGCAGCCGGCTAGAGCGTCCTACTCCTCCGATGACCTCATGTACGTCGAGATCGAGGAGACGCCGCAGATCCGGTGGATCGAACCTGCCGAGCATGAGCAGCACGACAATCACGTTCGAAGGAAGCGCACACCCAAGAGCCCGGAGATCGGACAAGTTCCTGGACTCTTTGCACGCATCCAGCCTGACAACTGCAAGGCCAAGCTCAATCGGCTTTGCGGAGTAACGGGCAAGGACTCCGACGACCTGTTCTACCTCGAATGCGTCCAGACGTTCAAGGTGAGGAGATGTGACTTTGTTGATAGCACTTCTTTGTTTTCTCCAGCGAGATCTAATGTTTGAATCACCGTGTAGCTTTTTATCTCAATGGTTAAAGTGAGATAATAGGAGCACTTGAGCCAATGTGATTTTTTATACATTAATATTCAAAAATTGATATATGCAATAAAAATAAAAATGTTTTTAGTTGTAATTTTTCTAAATTAATCTATTGTTTTCAGCCAAATGAAATATCATCAATTGAGGATCAGTGTCAGCATGCCATATACAACTTTATTAGAGAAATAATGGTTAATGAAAATATTTATAAAATGACAAAAGATACATGTGGGAATGCCATTGACAAGGTAAAATGTCAAGTAACATCTTCAGGATCCTATTTGACATGTTTGATCGAGAGAAAAGAACAAATAGCTGATCTTCCATGTACAGATTATATACAGAGACTTGATTGGGTGGTTAATGATTTTAAAGTACTAAATGCTCCATTTGTTCCGGATTGCACAAATGACATCCATAAATTTCAATGTGGAAGGATTCTACCCTACAGAGATGTGTTGCAAGGTCAAACTTTAGCTTGTTTGCAACAACAAATCAACAAGTTAGAAACGTCATGTAGAAAACAAATTTTGAGAGTAACTGAAGTCCAAGCTGACAATATCAAATTAGATAGACAGCTGCATCTTGCTTGTCTGCAAGATCATATAAAATTCTGTCCAAACATAAGACCAGGTAGTGGTCAAGTGTATAAATGTTTAATGCAGCACAAAACTGACAGATCAATATCTGCCGCTTGTCAAGAGCAACTGCTTAGAAGAGAAAAATTGATTGCTTCTGACTATAGAGTCAGTAGAGGTTTAATTAGAGCCTGCAAGGATGACATAAGAACTTATCGCTGTCGTAAAAATGTATCTGATGACAAAGATATAAGATTAGCACAAATTTTACTATGTTTAGAATCAGCTGTCAAAAATGGTAGCAAAGTGGCAGCTGAATGTCAAGTTGAGATGTTTGATCATAGAAAGATTTTGATGGAAGATTATAGATTATCTCCAGAAATAGTAAATCGTTGTGCTAATGATATACAAACTTTCTGTAATAATTTAGAAGTTGGTGGTGCTACTATACATTGTTTGATGGAATATAGCAGAGTGAGAAAACGAAAGGCTAGAGTTTCTGTAACATGTCAAAGAGCTGTAAGTTTGATTAAGTTTTTAAATTTGCCTAAATGATCATATATTATAAAACAAACATATTTTTAGTTGGAAGATTTAATAAAAGAAACTGATGCTGGTGAAGATTGGAGAGTTGACCCTGTACTAAGAGAAGCTTGTCAATCTGTTGTGGATGTATCTTGCAGTAATGTGTGTATAACTTCATCAAAAATAATAATATTGCTCTTTGCATCTACTCGTTTTTAAATAGATTCAAAACTTTTAACAGGTACAAGGTGGAAATGCAAGAATTATTTCTTGTTTAATGGATAAATTAGGGACTGACAGAATGACCGAATCATGTGAAAATGCTCTTGTTCAAATTCAATATTTTATTGCAAGAGATTATAAATTGGATCCCCAATTGTATAAAGCTTGCAAGGCTGATGCAGTTCATTTCTGTCACGCTCAAGATGCTTGGGCGCATGATGGAACTCAAATGGACGTTGAAAGAGGACCACTTGTTTTACCTTGTCTATACAGATA
This sequence comes from Anagyrus pseudococci, assembly GCA_030522585.1. Taxonomy (NCBI): domain Eukaryota; kingdom Metazoa; phylum Arthropoda; class Insecta; order Hymenoptera; family Encyrtidae; genus Anagyrus; species Anagyrus pseudococci. Next base: position 10,703 of record JAPYYQ010000345.1, read on the forward strand.
TGCATATCATCCACAAAAAAATATGACAGTAAGGATATTAAGAAATTTAAACTCAATTTTTAAAATAACTTCCACTCTAATCAATTTTTATTTGTATTAGTTGAAGAGAGAATGTTTAGATGAGATAAGGAGGGTAATGAGGCAAAGAGCAGTGAACGTTGACCTTCAACCTGAAATAGAAGAAGTTTGTTTAGATGATTTAGCGTCGTTCTGCTTTGATAAAACTGCTAAAGGAGAAGAAATCTTATGTTTGCAAGATAGATTTGATAGGTATGGTTTTCTGTTATTCCAAGGACTTTGTATTAAATCTGAAAACTAACTTCAATTCACACTTATTTTTTGTTTAGTTTAAATCCAAACTGTAAAGCAGCTGTCGGAAATTTTACTGAAGAACAGGCAGAAAGAGTAGAATTAAATCCTATAATTACTCATGCTTGTCGACATATTATAGAAAAACATTGTGGGGTATGTATATGAAAAAAAAATCTAAATTTATTGAAATAAAAATGTAAATGAATCTTTTTTTCTAATAGGATATATTGAAATATGGTAAAGATGAAGGAGACATGATGGAATGTCTGATTGAGCATAAGAATGATTTAGATAGTAAAGCTGATAATAAATGCAAAGCATCAATTGAACATTTCCAATTAATTTCACTTAAGAATTATCGTTTCACTTTCAAGTTTAAAGAAGCTTGTAGACCAATGGTTATAAGATGGTGTCCAAGGTAAATTTTTCATTAATATTTACTTCAATCAAACCATAGAATTTCAGATTTTTCGTTAATTAAACAATATTTTACAGAGCAAAAACCAAGTCTGAAGTAATAGCTTGCTTGAGCGGTATTGTACAGGCAGACATACTTGAAGGTTTACAATTTAGAATATCACGAGACTGTAGACAACAGCTCAAAGCTCAATTGTATCAGCAAAGAGAAAATATTAAATTTGATCCTAAATTGCGTAAAACGTGTGCAAAAGAGATCAAGCAATACTGCAATGATGTTGAACCCGGCAACGCACAGGTATAGGAAAAATTATAATTAACTTTCTTTAAATTAACGATTTATATACCTAATAATATTTTTATAGGTATTGGAATGTTTAGCCACGCACAAACCGAAGCTGGGAGAAGCCTGTCATTCGCAGATATTCAAAGTGAGAAAGGAAGAGTTTTTAGATAACTCAGTTGATTTTGCTCTTATGAACGTTTGCCATTCTATGTTTAAACAATTTTGTCGGGACGAACGGTCCAATCTACTAGAATGTTTAAAAGAATACAAAGATGTCGCTATGTTTGATGATAATTGTAGAAATTTCGTTATAAATAGAATGGCTGAACAGAATACGGATTATAGATTTAATCCTCGACTACAGCTCTGTACGAAGGATATTAATAAACACTGTAAAAACGTAGGTATATTTATTTATAAACGTTAACAAAGTCATGAAAATTAACCGTTGTTAATCTTTTCATAGGAATTAGCGCATCAAACCGAAGATAAAGAAATGGAAGGTAAAATAATAGGCTGTTTGAAGATTAAGTTTAAAGAGTCAAAGCTTACGATTACGTGTGAGCATGTAATGGAAAATATACTCCGAGAAGCGGCTTTAAACTATCATCTTAATCCGCTTATTTCAGCGATGTGTGCTGAAGAGGTAAGTCCACTTGAAATTTGGCTATATTTGAGCACAATATTAGATGTGCTTTACACTAAAATTGAACTTACTTCAACAGATAAGCCTCTTATGTGAAGAAGATGATAACACCTCGCCGGGCAATATTGAAGAGTGTTTGAAATTACAGTTTAGCTTGGACAACCAATACATGAAAGAAGCATGTCGAATACAAGTAGTGGAAATGATTGAGGAAGCTAAAGCAGACATCAATGTGGATCCGTTGCTACAAAAGGCTTGTTCTGTAGACTTGGCCAAGTTTTGCAGTGAAATTCCACATGGAGCAGGAAGGCGTAAGATTAAATAACTACTTAAACGATTGTCCAAGTAAATAAAAATCTGATGTGTTAATTTATTATTTATTTTTTTTTTCTAGACATTAAATGTTTACAGAATATTTTACTTGACCAAAAGAGAAATTTGCAACCAGATTGCTTTAAAATGTTGAAAAATAGAATGCTAATGTTTCAAAATGCAGACAAGGTAAAATAATTTAAAAAATCTTTTTAAAATAGTACATGCCTAAAAAAATAATTTTTAATAGTTCTATTATTAAGGAAGTCAATGCTTTGAATTATTAATTAATTATTTATTTCAAACATGCCGTTATGAAATTAAATGAAATTTCTTTTTAAATTTTTTTATAACAGCTGACAGCACCAGAAACCATCGAGGAGCTGTACGCAACAGTTAACCGTTCTCCATCAAGACACTATTTCTTTTTAATTGGCGCAATCGTAGTCGGTATTTTCTTCATGATTGGCATGTCGTGTGAACGAGCAGTGAGACAAGTGATGTATATGAAGAATAAATGATCGATGCTTTGCGGACTGGGCGGCAGAATCAAAACGTGTTGCATGAAGATCATGCGACTATACTCTATATGTGCTCGTGAGCCTTGCAATCTGTGAAACAGTTCGCCAATTCTGATGATTTGCTGGACAAAAAGAGCATGAGGAGAAGAATCAGAACAATAATTGCAAATTTTGTACCTAGACACTTTGACTTTCCTAGATGAACTGAAAAATGTGAGTCAGTCGTAAGCATTTGAATCGTGGATATTAAAGATTTTTTTTATTTTAGAGATATATAAGAATTTAGCGTTGCGTGGCTCGCAAAGAAAATAATTGTATAAAATGGATGTAAAGTATTAAGTGAATTAATTAGCGAGCTGTGCAATGGCTTTGTTTTCATCATTTCAGGCACGATCGATATTGATCGGACTATGATATTAAAAGAATCTGCCAAAAAAATATATATATTGTCTTTTTACACTCTTTGTACGGTGGATTCTGCAAGAGTTAAATAAAATTTTAACTTGGATAGCGTTTAAACAAGTTTTTGACCGTTTTCTTAAAAATTTACTGTATCTTGCCATGTACAGTCATTTAAATAATAATGCGAAACATAAAAAGTGTGAGTCTAAATGTTTAATAGATTAATCTGTAATAAAAACGAAAGAAATCCAGATCTTAAAGTTGTTTTTCTCCAAACTTTGTTTTTATTCGTCTACTACTTAAAATTCATCGGATCGCGACGAAAACACGACCGCTACATTCTGTGTACACGGACTATAAAATCGTGCCACGGCAATGACACACGTTTATAAGCTAATTTCAACCATAAAAAAAAGTCGGTCGTGCCTCAAAGCAAAAGACGAAAATATTTGTTGACATTCACGAAAACAACAATAGCAACAATTTATATACAAAAAGCGCAAAAAAAAAGAAACGAATCTAGACGCAACAGGCTGTTCCTTTGTAAAATTTTTTTAAGCAACACCGAATAAACTTGTGATATACATACATACATAATAACAGTAAAAAAATGTAAACAAAAAGGTTGAGCGAAGCAGGAAATTAATTCGATATCCCTCCAACGCCTCCAAGCACACACATACTGCCTGGCAAACCAAACGTCGAGAAAATGAAAAAAAAAAAAAAGAAAAATGAGAAATGGTCGGGTCGTGCGCGCGCCTGGTATAGGACATATGGGCGCCGGGGCGTGTGTGCGCGCTCGTGACGCGAATTGAAAAAGGGAAATCCGAAGAGCAGCGGGGTCGGCTTGCCCAACGTCGGCCGTCGTCGTCGTCGTCATAAAAGCGATTTCGTTGGTCAGCGCGTATATGTGTGCCTGGTACGCCGCTCGAATTGGAATCCGAGCGTGACGCGGCGGAAGAATGTCAAGGGACTCGCGCGCCGAGCAGAGAGAAAGAGAGAGACGCATCATCGGCTCTGCAATTAATTACGACACCGTTGCGAAACTAGCCGTCGCCGCTTGTTCCTTAGCCGGCCAGCCTCTCGCGTCACACGACTATTCTGGAATTCGTTTCTTTTCTCTCTGCCTCTATTTTCTATTGGTCGATCGATTTTCGAACGTCCTTTAGGTTTCGATATGCCGGCGTGACGTGAGTTTCCGTAAATATATATTGTATCGTATCGCTTATGACGTTACATGCGCCCGGCCCACTCAGCTGTCGAGTTGTAAAGGATAGATTTTCTATTATTAGGCGGATTTATATATTGGCCCGTAGCTCATGGGGACGCAAGCGATGCTCGAGCGTGATTAATCGCTTTTCCCCTATCATTGCCATCCTCGCGTCCGTCTTTTATTAAACTCCGTCTTATTTCTTCTTTCTAATTAGTTTTAACGCTTATAATTAGATCGTTCGAACGATGTATTTTCACGATTTTAAACACACACACGAGAGCTTACGAAAGCCGACGGCGTCGGATTTTCAAAATTTTTCTTCAAACCAACGCTTGCCAGTTACGTAACGACGCAGTATAGAGCATCGCTTATCAATGTTATCCCATTTTATCAATAACGTTATAAATTAACATCCCATTACAGCTCGCTCGCGGGCTTGCAATGACACACACGCTTGCGTATACAAAAAACCTGAATCATCCTCCAATCGAAGCGAACAACAAAAAAGCCTTAATCACGGCAAGCGCGCGCGAAAGAGCAAAGGAGAAAAAAACAGGAACGAAAATAAAAAATCCCGCCTGTATTTTTCAGCAGAAATCGAGGCAAATGCCGATTTCTAATCATTCTCTCTCTCTCTCTCTTTCGCACACACAAGAGTGTCAGCATTATGTGGCAAGCATGAATCAGGCCTTGCGTTTTCTCTCTCTCTCACTCGCAAAGAAACAAGCTTGCCCCGGTGCGATAAGCCTTCGGTATTTTTCACGCGCGCGCGCGGGCTCTCGTGTGTATCAAAGCATAATACTTACAGCCAAGCGCGCGCGTCGATCGGGAAAAATATGCCGAGTGGGAGGACGCGCGCGCGCGAGTATACACACGCGACAGACAAAAGATGAAGAAGAGGCGAAGGGGAAGGGGGGGGGAGGGTAGAAGGCCGCGCCTACTGTTTTTCTCCTATACTTTTCGGGCCCGGCATAATCTCTCCGTCAGTCTGTTACGGGGCCACATATGTGCGCGCGGCCTCGCATTCCACGGCTGGGCGTAAGAGACCGACCGGCCAAAGATGCTCTCCAGCGCCGTATATGTATATACGCTTGTAACAACGACAGCCCAGAGAGAGAGATACAGTTTTTCGATGGGCCTTGGTATTTTTAACGGGCGCCTATATGGAATGAGCCACACGGGGGCACACGCGCGTCAAGCCTGACTTTTATCTGGCCGCGATAGCGCGCGATCAAAGTGAGAGACGCGCACACGTGCGCCCCGCGGGCTCTGCTGCCGGCCGATCGATATTACGTGCGCGTGTGTGCCTGTACAGCCCGGCGAGCGATATTTTTTCCTCGTGGGTGTAGAGTAACGCGGATGCTGCGTGGAAATTGACGAGCTTCGATTATTCGGTTTCGAGAATTAAAAGATGCAAGCTCGATCGTTAAATGCCCACTACCGATCTCTAACTAGCGAAAAGCTATGACACGAGCTCGAAAGCTCGGTGATTTAAAAAAGCGCGTTGCCCTTTAAAAATAATTCGACTGACTCAAAACGTAGAGTCTAGCTCTCGAGAAAAATCAAAATTTTCCATTTTCACGCGCCGACTCGGGAGTTTACCGATCTCGAAGGTAACTCCACTCATCCGTGTATACGCCGCGCGTAAGGCAGACCTACACAGACTTGCAATCCGTACATAGGTGTATCTAGGCTGATATAGAAAAGCCAGCTGAGAGAGAGAGAGAGAGATCGAGTAAAGCGAGAGTGTCGCTGGCGAGTTGTTCACCTGCTATAGTCAATCCGGGCAATGACACAGAGATCGAGAGAGAAAGAGATACAGAGCTCTGGCTATACGGAAAGCTCTCCCCTCTATATAGTACATAGCAAACCCAGTAGCCGTAACACACAGAGAGCAGTTCTCTCTGTCTAGTCGCTCTCGCAGAGCGAAAGCTCCGCGCGCGCTCACTTTCGCGACACGCGATACACACGCCTGACGCAACGGGCGCGGCTCTCTCTCGCTCCCTCTTTTTAGCTCTATGTTCTCTCTCAGCGACATTAGAACGCAGGAGGGGACGCTCTATATCGTGACGTGTCTGTGTGTGTGTGTGTGGCCGACGTAAAAAAGCAGAGGCAGCTTCGCCAACTCGGCTCCTCTCTATTTCGAGAGCCATGCGCTCTCGACCCAGCACTTGCTCGATTAATAACTACGACCTCCCCCCGCCACGTCCCGGGCCATCCCATTCCACTTGATCGTCGTCGACGTTGTCTCCCCGAGGAGAGCGCGGTTTAAATTTGCGATCTTGGAAACGGCTAATGAGCGGGCCTATAGCGCATGTATAATAGGGCCTTGCCAACCGAGAGCTTTTGTTCTTGCTCGAGAGCTTTCGCGCGCGAAGCTTTTGAGATGGTACGTATATGCGCGCGTGTGGACACTTTGTATAGCCGAGAGCTCATTGTTCGAGTTTGTTCCCCAATGATTGCTATAACGTATACCGGTTTATTCGCTGTGTTTCTCGCGAGTACACGTATTATATACAGAGCTTACGTATTATATAGCTGGCGTATTACGTGCGCGCCGGGTAGATTATAGTAGGCGTTCGTTACGACAACACGAGCTGGACACACGTAGGCAGAGACGCACGCGACGATGATACCGATTGTTTCAACAATTGCGGATTAATGAAAGAAGACGAGAGAGAGAGAGAGAGAGAGAGAGAGAGAGAGAGAGAGAGAGACATAGCATTAGCGACACGAGATAGAAATCCCACTGGTCTCCGTGTGTCTATAATACAACGACTAGCCGCCGGCAGTTGTTATATGTGCCCGAGAGAGAGAGAGAGAGAGAGAGAGAGAGAGAGAGAGAGAGAGAGAGAGGGCAATTATTTAAACGCGCTTCGCACGCTGCAAGCTGTGGCTAATTAGCCGGTGCGTCAATCAAGTAAAACAGCCTGGCAAAAGCCATCCTGCACGAAAAGCCGCGCGAGGGGGCCTCGTTAAACGAGAAACCCGCGGGTATACTCGCAAACCCACACAGAGAGAGACTTACGCAGGCGCGAGAAGAAACTCGGGCTTCCGGGTAATCGCTAGATTCGCGGCGCGTGCTACGAGTCTCTCCTCGTCTATCGCCATATACGTGCAATTGAAACAATTTCCCAGGGATAGTCTCGCACAGTAAGAGCCCTAATTCTCGCTCGCTCTCCTCCTCTATATATCTATATGCTTTTCGCACATCTCTCTTTGCCTCTCACAGGGGGCCACACAATTGTCGGCGAATTAGCGCGCGGGAAGTGGCGAGAAAGGGAAAGCCCGCGCCGTGAAACCGCGATGAGGCGCCTCGGCGGAGGGAAAAGAGCACGCACTCTATCGCAAGCGCTCCCTATAAGTATTCAGGGATCGCACCAATCGAATGGTGTGGAGAGTGGACAAAAAGCCGGTCATCCACAGAGTTTTATATACCACGAGGGGGGAGAATGGAACGAGGAAGAGAGAGTAAAAAAAAGAGCTGTGTATACCGAGAATGCTCTCGGCGGGGTGCGGGCGGTCGCGCGCAAGAAAGCCGCGTTAGGCAGTACCGGTCTCTCCCTCCCTTTTTTAATACACACACGCCTCTACAATGCTGCCACTGCAGCGGAGAGCGAGCGTTACAGTGAAAGCAGCGCGCGGGACCGGAGCGCTGCGCTGCGTTAGGCGAACCGGCCCCTGGACCACCGGACCAGCATCCCGGAGATCACGCTGCGTTTGAGTGCGTGGCCGGCGGAGGGCCCCGAAAATCGCCATTTTGCAGAGCACGCCCTGACGGCGGGGCCCCCTGCGCAGAGAGAGAATGCCAAGATACCGAACTCCGCTCTCCTCTTGTTCTCTCTCGTTCGCAGGGGACGCGCGGATATTCACGGATAGCCCCCGTGCGTAACGGCGCGCAGCCTATTCTTTTACGAGCGCTCGCGGCGCGAGAGTAACAGCAGCCTGCTAGCGATCACGGAGAGCGCGGGTGGAGAGGAGTAACGCAGGCAAGAGGTGTAGGAGGGGAGGGGGGGGGGCTTCCACGAGAACGCAGCGCCGTCGAGCGCGCTGCTCTTGGCTCAGTTGGCACGCGCGCGTCCTCGAGTCCGGTGCTGCCGATACGCATAGCGTCGTGTGTACGTGTGTGTCTGTGTGTGCGCTCCGAGGGGAGGCAGAGAGGAACGTGCGTGACTCCGTCTTTGCTGTCGTTTTCTCCGCTTCCTCGATCGTTCGCCTTCGTTACACTCGCTCTCCTCGGCGATGCTGGTGCTTGGCGTGCTCGGAGAGGAGAAACCGTCGTCGTCAGCGCTAACGACGCCCGCCCGACGACAGCAGCAGCATAATCGTCGTCATCGCGAGCATCAGCAGCAGCAGCATCAGCAGGAGAGGCGAGTAGGAGTAGCTGCGAGTAGCACCGAGTTATACGCTCGCTCGTGAACGAGAGAAAGAGCGACGACGACTCCGACTTGGCTGTGTGTCCGTGTCCGTGTGCTGCGCTCTGCTTGCTTATACACTGCACGACAGCGCCAATCGCGGCGGATCCCAACAGCAGCAGCAGCAGGCATAGTCTGCGCGCATACCTCCGGGAGCGCGCAAAAACAGAGAAGAGGCTCTCTCTCGGGGACAGCAACCGAGGCAGCATCAGCAACAGCGGCTGGCACCGCGCCTGACTCTCTCTCTCTCTCCCTCCCGACTAGCGCCTTCCTCCTGCTCCCGAGGAAGAGGCAGAGAAGCAGCTGCTCCGCACTGTTGTCGTCGACTGTTGTTGATCGCCAGTGGGCCCCCTCCCGCCTGCCGGTCATTCGACTCCGTTTACTCTGCCCGGGGCGAACCTAGGAGAGGAGGCTGAATACAGGAGCGTGCTGTCTCTCTCTCTTTCTGTGCAGTGGGTGTGTGCTCCGGTGATACATATCTCTCTTGTATACACGCGCTCCTGCTCATTTGCACGGCACTGTGCGCGCGAAGGAGAGAGCGATCGAGCAGCTACGGCGGCGGCGGGGCAGAACACAGCAGTGAGGTTTTTTTTTGCTTTGGCATCATCTCCCCTACCGTGCCGCGCTGCTTGTGCGCGCCCGACGAGGAGAGTGTAAAGCCCCGGAGAGTAGTGCACGCACCGACGGCCCGGAGAAGACGGACGGAGAGCCAAGAGTAGGAGGAGACCGAGAGCAGAGACCGCGGGACGCTGGGCCAGAGCGGCAGCTGCAGCCACGACGGGGGACACACGCCGCGAGCGACGAGCGCAGCGCTCCGACAAATGTTTAAATGGACGCATCGTCCATTATCACCCAAGTGTCGCGCGATGACGAGCTAGGACAGTACAACAACGAGAAAGGTGAGAGCACCCACACCTGCCTACCACCTATACCACCAACACTTGCCTATCAACCACGACCCCCCTCCTCTTCCTCCTCCTCCTCCCCACTAAACTTACACGCACGCACACACGCATACATACACTTGCTCTCCCACTCTCTCTTGTCTCTTTCTTTTCTCTATCTCTCTACCCGTTCTCTTGTTCTCTCGCGCTCCGAGAGTGATCCGTGTTCCGTGCACGCCTCCGCCGCCCGAAAGCGGAGCATAGCAGCCTCTTCGGAGAAGCAATAGGGGCCGGGGGCGGGAGGGGGAGGGGGTGCCGAGGTGCAACGGAATCCCGGGAGTCAGTGGCTTCTTGCCGCCGGTCCTTCAGACATGCTGCTCTTGCGCGCCTGTTACCGGCTCGCGGTCCTTCCCAAGCCTGTCTTTCCCGTGCTCCAACTTGCATCCAACTGGGCCTCGTCATCGTCGTCGTGGCGGCGCCCAGCTGCGCTCCGGCTGAGCCAGCCCGAAATTAGACTGCTGCTCGAGCGTGCAGGTTAGGTTCGGCGGCAGCTAGTCAGCTCGCACACACTCGCATCTTATGCCTCTCTTTCTCTCTCTCTCTCTCTCTGTGTTTCTGTATATCCACTTTGTAGACGCCGCGCAGACGCTTGTTTATTTCGGAGCGGAGGCCCGGAAGGCGCGGGACTCCGCACGAAGAACGGCTTAATGCACTCCTCTCCCCCGTATCGTTTTTCTCTCTTTTTTTTTCATCCATTCCCTTACCCCTGCCAGTGTGTCACGGCTCATGTTGAAGCTAACAGGCTCTTTTTTTCCATGTCTCTTTCTCTGTTGGATTAGAGGCGACGTTTTTCTGCTCTTTCGCGACATGCGCTTTTTACGTCCAGCCTTGGCTTGGGACGCGCGCGGTTTCCTCTCTTTCTCGCTCGTCACGAGGGCCTCGCTCGGGGAGGCGTCTACCACTCTCTCTCTCTCTTTCTCTTCATGGCTTTGTGAGACTCGTTTTATCTTTTGCCATCTGCTTTTCTCTCTCTTTATTTGTTCGTGTCGCTTCCGCGACAATGCACTCTCTACTCTTCTTTGTACAAGCTTGTGTATGTGTTTTTTTTTTATGGTCTTTCTGCTTCATCGATGACTTTCATGGTTGGATTGGTCAGTTCATCTGACATTGATGCCAGCGCATCTAATTATAGAGAATTTTGCCATTGCCATTCAGTGTTTAATAAGGGAAATGTAGTTTCACTAGCTGATGCAATTTTATTTTGCAGCAACTCCAGCTTTATTACAATAATGTAATTGTTTTTTTACTTTATTGCGAGAAGACAATTGTTTTTCAAGATTTATATCAATACAAGGTGTTACAGCTACAAGACTTTAAATTTACCTTTCCAACTAAATTATTGTAATTTTACAAGAAAATTTACATTTTTTCAATCATGCACAATTTGTTAAAATTATTTAATATTTTTAATAGCTGTACCATTATATTATTAAAACAATTCGTTAGTTACACGTGCAAATTTTTCATAGAAATAATTTTTTTTAGTAGTTATGCAATGACAGTAGTGTTCTTAGTCATTCACAGTTTACAAATATTGTAGCAGGAAATAATTTATAAAACAAATATTTATAAGAAAAAGAGTAAGAGTATACATATGTGTGTAAACCATTTGTCACATTTATCAAGATTCTATTCTAAAAGCTTCAGATAAAGTCTCTTTATCAGCAAATCTTAAATTTATTTTATCTATGTGTCATATCCTCAAATGTCTAATAGATATGTCTTAACTTCAATGTAATATTCGTTACATAAACATAAATAAATACAATATCTTCTATCTAATTGTCAATAAAAGTATTAGGAGATGTCATTGACCATCCCAAATCTTTTACTTTTACAAATCAATTCCTTAAACAACATAACATAATTATTCTAATCAACAATAAATCAATCAATAAATAACTATCGAAAACTTGGCGAAAATAATAACGTAATGATAAATCAAAATTGCAGCCCAACTACCGGGAGAGAATGAGACGAACGTCAGCAGCGCCGGTAGCGGTGGCGGTGGAGGCGGCGGAGGTGGCTCGACTCCAAGCGAAAAGAAATCCCGTGGCAGGGGTTTCTTGCGTTCGCTGCTGTGCTGCCTGGGCCGCAGCCGCGCCGGCAGCTCGAAGAGCTCGAAGGCGAGCTCGGTCGAGGGCGACCAGTACGCCCCGCCAAGGACCGGCTCGCCGCGTTACCTGCTTCCACCGGTGCGCCACCAGGACGTGCACAAGAAGTGCATGGTGATCGACCTGGACGAGACCCTGGTGCACAGCTCGTTCAAGCCGATCAACAACGCCGACTTCGTCGTGCCCGTCGAGATCGACGGCAACGTGCATCAGGTTTACGTGCTCAAGAGGCCTTACGTCGACGAGTTTCTCCAGCGCATGGGCGAGCTGTACGAGTGCGTGCTGTTCACCGCGAGTCTGGCGAAGGTGACGCTTTTTCCACGCTAGTCTGACGTCTGTCGAGCGACGCCGCTCTGCTCCTTTTTTTTTTATTATTATTACAGTCTAACCGATCAAGTTTATTTCTTCGTTATTTGTTTTCAAACGTCACTTTCCTCCGAGATCGTTTTCTGTCTTTAATTTTAAGAAGTTAATGCGCAGATCGAATAACTGCATTTGTATTGTATGATTCACGTTTACTGAATTTTCCATGTCGATGCATTTTTTCCGTACCAGTTAGCAAAAAAGAAATCATCGACAATGAAGATCTCGTTATTAATACTGATAAATGAATGATTTTCTTTGTTCACAGTATGCTGATCCAGTGGCAGACTTGCTTGACAGATGGGGCGTATTCCGAGCACGATTATTCCGTGAATCGTGCGTTTTTCACCGGGGTAATTACGTGAAAGACTTGAACAAATTAGGCCGGGATCTGCAACAAATCATAATCGTCGATAATAGTCCTGCCAGTTACATTTTTCATCCGGACAACGCGGTAAGTTCAAGATAAGCTTTTTATTTTTCGGCGTTTTTCTTTCTTTTTTTTTTGCCGAACGCACGTCATTAAAGGATGTTGCTGAATAATTCATAAATATTAATGCACTCCGGTGTAATTATACTTTTTGCGGCTAAATAAATATGCGAGAGCATTAGCATAGCCGACATCAATTTATAAATAACGCTTAATTATGTAATAGCATGCAAATCGAGCTAAAAAATGTTCTGTGACTCGCTGCGCCATGTAATTTTGTTGCTCGTCGCGCGTCGTAAAAATAGCCGAGTTAATGCGAAACGTGACGTGTGTGTGTCCTCAGGTGCCGGTAGCCTCCTGGTTCGACGATATGACGGATTCGGAGCTGCTCGACCTCATCCCATTCTTCGAGAAGCTCAGCAGCGTCGAGAACATCTACACGGTGCTGTGCAACAGCAATCACCCGTACAACAATCAGGTGCCGACGGGGGCTAACAAGAACAACCACAGCAGCAGTCCGAGCTCACCGGGCTCGCTGGGTGCCTCCTAGCCCCACCTGAAGCCTGGCGGCCAGCAGCCCGCACTGGCTACTGCGCCGTCGGTCAGTCTCGTCGCTAATTCGCGGTGCACGCTCCGCCGGCTACTGGCCGTCGTTCTGCGCGTCATAGCCCGCAACTACGCGCTCCTGCAGCCGTGCGCCGGTCGGCGCATACCGCAGGAGGCTGCGGCCCCGTCGTAGGGGACTAGCGACCCGCTCGTCCCGCACTCGAGTCGGCTAACCGAGGTGCGGGCACGCGGGCTCCAGGTGAGAGCATTTGCATCCCGTAGCGCTCGGCTTTAATACGACGATCTTGGCACTTCAATTTTTGTCGTCCCGCGAATCGGCAGTCTTGGTTTATTCGCGCATTTCAACGATCAATCGAAGCTATATTGGCGTCAATTCAGCTGATGAAGCAAGGAGTAATCAGTATTCAAATGTTCGGAACGTTTATGTCTCATTTCGTGCTTTAATTTTGTTTTATCGAGTGAAACAGTGACAATAACATTTTTGTAAGTATTAATTGTTTGTAAAAATAGAAAAGAAGTTATGATGAAACAATCGAAACGCTGAAAATTAATAAACGTATGGCAAAAATTGAAGCACCAATAGAGTAGGAAATGAATAAAGCTTTTAGGAGCCTCATTAACTTCGACAGCAGTGGTATTTTTAATCTACGAATCAGTGCAACTTCACTATCATCCTTAAAACATAAAGAGGTGGTAGTAGTGCTTAGTACCTACATGACTCCAGAGTTAAGGGTGTAAGTTTAAGAACACCTCGATCGAATCATCTGGTGATTTTCGAAACTTACGGCAATTAACTAAAGCGGTAGATATCACAGTTTTGGAAGAAACTCATTAACGATGTAATTTCGATCGAATAGGCTTGATCGAACTTCCATTTATTAGAATCATCTCAACATACGAGAATATGCGAAAAAAACTTACAACCAGTTAAAGCAAAATTAATAATCGCAATAATACGAATTTCAGTGATGTTTTCATTGAAATAATTCTTAAAGAGTACTTTATTTTTATTAAGATATATATGATTGATAGAATTTTGAGCAAATTGTTATGAATGTGTGACAAACTTAGATGAAAGAAAATAATAAGCAAACAAGGTGTGCGTGTTTTTTTATTAAGAACCTTGTTTTATTCAAGTTAAAAAGTTATATGATTTTGAATGTAAAATTATCAATGCTTTTAGTTCTATAAAAAGGAGAAAGCAGTAGTATATTTTATATCATACAAATACTTGTTGCTTCAAATTTTAACTGATCATACTGTATATAAAGCTAAAGAATGTGCTGACTAGCTTCTTTTTATCTGGAAAAAGTCGTTACTCAACCTTTTCTGAATCCAAGTGCTATAAAATTTCATACATTAATTGTATCAAAGTTTTATATTATATACCAGAAATGACATAACTTGCCATAAAAGAATTACAAGTTATAATTAAATGAATTATCTTTTATTTATTTATTTGATGAAATTTGTAAATAAATTCGATACTTGAATTAAAATATAAATTTGATTTATATCCTCTTGTCCTTTAATAATAAAAACTTTTTGACCAATGATTATCGAGAATTGCATTCAGCAACATATCTACACATGACTGTAAAAATCTTAGCCAAATTAACTGAATTATGTAAATGAGTAATTTAACGATTGTTACTGCCGAAAACAACCATCGAATGGCGTTGCTGTTCTACTTTTAATATGAATTTTTATTGAATTTTAAAAATTATTGAATAAGATGCTAGATTTTTTAAATTTAATCTAGGCAGCAACAATATGTATTTATCTGTAAGTAGTACAGTTTTAGGTAGGTTTAAGTTGAAAAATCAAATCGTAGCCAATAAATTTTCTTTTATAAATGAATTATTTTTCTAACACATTAGTTGGTTTTCGTGAATTATTTAATAGTGTAACAGTGATTGTGATAAAGTCTTTTGAAAATGATTTTCTATTAAAAAATTTGTTTTGTTTTTTAAACAAAGTAAAATAAAAAAGTTTTAAAAAATGCAGAGCTTAAGACTTTCTAATGCTTTGATCAAATGTGACAACATGTGCTAAACCCTCGACCTTTTTACGTATTGAAAAACGAAGCTACGAGTAGGAATTTAAGTAAAATAAAACAAAATATAAGAGGGTAAATGTAAAGAATATAAATCTACGTGCCTTTCACGAAAGTCGGCGCTTTCGCCAATTTCGTTTAATTGTTACGGTAGGATTATTTGTTTATTTTTAAAAGTTTTCAACAGAAGCTACTTTTTAATTACAACTTTAATAAATATGGTGATTTTATTAAATTCTTTTTTTTTTAATTTTTTTAAGGAATTACTCGCTAGTACAATGAGAGTTTTTAGCAACAAGTAGCAAGTCGCATAAAATATACTCTGCGTAACCTTTAAGTGCTTATTTTACGCATAACAAAGTATTCTTAATGCTTACAGCCTCGCATCGATAATCTTACATACATCGCGCCACGACACTGTAAAATGCTACGCGATGCCTTGTTTGTTAAGAAAAAAAAATGAAAAAAAGACAAAAAGAAAAAGTAAAGAACGAGAGAGAAAAAGGGGAAAAATATGATAGTGTCGGTATACAGCGAGAGATTATGTGTGTATGTGTGTACGTGTGACTTGCAAATTGTTATTATTCCCTTTAAATGTAACGTACACGTTTGTGCGCGCGCGCTGATGCGATTAGCTCGAGATCACGACGCTATTAGCAATTTGTATGTACACTTGGTTGAGAATAGTTGCGATAAGAAT
The DNA here is from genome assembly GCA_030522585.1 of Anagyrus pseudococci. Taxonomy (NCBI): domain Eukaryota; kingdom Metazoa; phylum Arthropoda; class Insecta; order Hymenoptera; family Encyrtidae; genus Anagyrus; species Anagyrus pseudococci. The sequence goes on from JAPYYQ010000345.1 coordinate 26,401, forward strand.
TAATAATGGAACGATGCGATGCATGGGATAACCGAGGAATTTTTCGTAATGCAATTTACTTGTCGGAGTACGCATACATACAAAAAAATTTAAGTCTGGGAAATCGAGCAGTTTTCACTTGTTAAACTAACATTTACGAGCGCCACGTGAAAACTGGATCTATGTGCAATCTCTGTTTTTCATTTGTTCAAAGATATGTAATTTTAAGTCTCTTTATATTGTGTTTCTTCTTTTTCTTGTGGCGACGTGAAAAGTCAATGCAATTGATCAATTGTACTTGTGGAAATTGTTCCTATTGTAAGCGTATTTATTATTTGACAGATTCTTCATAGCCAGTACAAATGTAATTGATGTTCTTAAAATTACGATTGTTAAATTAAACACAAAATGGACTGAATAATTGATAATTACGTGCGTCCTTAACGAGATGTGTAATTATTGAAACAATGTATTTTACGTAAAGGGATCAAATAATTATTCTCTGCCAGTGGTGACGAGAAAACGTTCAGTTAAATCAACTCTGATTATTTTTATATGGATAATATTCATACCACGATAAAATCCGAAATTCAATCGGATTTTTCTTTTTTTTTCTTTATTGCGAATTATTGTTGTTGACACTTGGGAATATTTTAAATAATTAAAAAGCATATTTTTTTAATATCTGTAGTTTTTAATGATTCCGCTATGTTATCGTTTGGATCGAGCTCTCGATATACTTTAATAGTGCATATAACTTGGATGGCTCATCCTATTCTTCAATCGTTATTTAATCTATTCGATTTCCACGTCAAGTGCACATATGAATTAAAAATAAAACGAATTTAAACAACTTTTAATTTAAAGGGATCGACGTTCCATGTTAATAATTATCGGCGTGCTGTAAAAAATATTTTAAGAGAAAGAAAGCGAAAGAGATAAATAGAGCATTATAGCGATACTGCCGTTTGTGGAACGGTGCTTTTATATAAACATATACGAAGAACAAAAAAAAATTAAAATTGAAACTTTTTTATAAAGCGCAGCCAATTAAATCTTTGTAAGAACGAAAATAGAGAGAAAGAGAGAGCGAGAGACAGTGAGAGAAAGAGAGAGCAAAATCGATAGGGTAAAAGGATGAGAGACAATTGAAGCGTAAGCATGAATGTAATTATGAAATCCACGTGAATGAAAACTATTAAAATCCGTTGCAGCAAAGAACGCACTTTTCAGAGAGGATAATATAAATATATTGTACAAAAACGAAAGGACTACGTCGCTGCAAGAGATGGTGACTGTAAAGACACATGCCACACGCTGGTGAAACGTTCATTTTTATCCGCGAACAAACGATTAAAGCATGGAATTCGAAGCTGCAGGCCGAGATAAAAAATGCGATTGCGCACACACAGATACAAATACGCTGAGAAAGAAAGGAAGCGAGAGTGAAAGCGAATCTGACGTGGAACAGCCAATTGTAAAATGAGATTGCCTTGATTTGTAAATAAGCGTAACCCATCGAAATTTCCGCTTGAGGACAGCGAGTGCGCGCGCAAGAGGCAGCCGGCAAAAGAAGCCGAAGCATATTATTGCGATCTTAAAGATGATAAAACACAGGCTTATCGGTTGCGACTCGGTACCTCGGCGGCTTTATAAATGTACCAGGTAATTTTTCGTACGTTTTTTACCGAACGAACAATCTGAGTTTTTTTTCTCCAAATGCGCGTCATACTTTTGTACGATAATCGATCTGTATAGGATTGAGATTACTAACGAAAAGGCAAAAAAGTTAAAACAAAAAAAAAACGGAGCGAAAGAAGAAAAAATTTAATGACGAAACGAAATGTGCAGAATACGTTGAGAACGAGGATAGAAAATAACGTGCGTACAAGAGCCAAGTGGAAGATAGAACGTGCGTGAGTGAGTGAGTGCATATATGTACGAAGCGTATAAAGATAAAATTGGGCGAACACCCAGGTGTGTATGTGTATACGTGTACATGCGTGTCGTAAGACGCAAGACCGGATTGCACGTGTGAGAGTGAAAGCAAAAGAGAGTGGGTGATATGCGCGTGTGTGTCGAAGGAATATACGAGAGGCGCAGAGAAGAGAGTGCATATATAAGTGTGTGGGAGAGAAAGAGAGAAAGCGCGTAAATAACATCTCCCGCCCCCTCCGATTGTCCAGTTTGCTCTGTGATTCTGTGTTTAATAAAAAATATATATATATATGTTTGATAATAATGGCTTTACATCACTCTGTACTCCCTCGGCCCCTCTCCTCTACGCCAATTCTCCTCCGTCTTTTCCTGGCTTTTCAGCGCTATTACAGTTTCAATTCCGCGTATGTAGTTGTATCATCTCATTATCTTCTACGAATCATTGTTTCCCCCTTGATACACGATTATGCTTTCAATCCAGCCCTGGGAATAATCCCGGTAAACGATTCTCCGATTCGTTACATAATACCCTCTCGGCGATCGACATGCAGAACAGAAGCTGTGTGTGTATGTATATCTTTTTGCGTACAGCATCGGCATATAAGTCGCATTTGTAAACTGCATTATGTGCCTTTGTAAGTTTTTCTCATCAGCCAGGGGGGAATCCCCGAGCTCATCAGAATTTTTCCCAGAATAAAGTGAGAGAGAGAGAGAGTCCCTTTGAAGTCCAGCGCTGCCGGCGCAGGTTAATGAGCCCCCTCAGCTCTTTAATCCTCGAGAGAAGAGCATCGTTTGCTTATCGCTCGGTCCCCGCTTTTTTATTATCTCGGTATTCCAAAGTTGTAGGATAAAGCTCTGGCTATCCGTAATATCGCTGATAAATGAGATGTTATCGGGAGAACGTATAATTAACGTTGTAATAAATAGACATTTTATCGATTACCCGGATATATCTCGTTTTTCGTCGACGATCGGATATGTTACTTTTCTTTATTTAACACGCATACGTACTTATGTAATTTTATATTTTTAGTGACTTTTTTTTCTTAGCAAGCAAGGAAAATGCATATAAAGAAACGTCTGTAGACGTATTTGAAATGAAGTGACGTTTACAGGAGCGCACGGAAGGGGTGAACGTATTCGCCATTTGGATGCAGCAGCAGCCCATATATATATATATATATATATATATATATATATATATAAAAGCGTTCGTTGTCAGCTCGTCTATCATCGTTCGATTTTCGCGCGACAAGTTTCTCGGGGCGGCGTAGCTAGAAAATAAAGAAGATAAAAAAAAAGGGTAAGCCGAAAGTGGGAGGGAAAAGCCCGGGAAAGAGAGCGTATACGGGATATGGCGGCGCTGCGGCATTGCAGAAGCAGCTAAAGAGAAAGAGAGAGAGGGAGAGTAGTTTCGAGGAAGACAAGTGAAAATCGCGAAGTAGCCGCCACTTTGACGCATCGGAATATCTATACTCACACACGGACACGCGCACACGTAACACGCAGGACTCGAGAGAGTGATCGCAAGGTTATGGTGTAGTGAAAGACGCGGGGAGAGGTGAACGTTCTCTTCGGGCTTTCTTTCTCTCCTCCAGGCAGAGCAGCTCTCTCGTCCGAGTGTGGTGTGTCTACAACACCGAGTGAGCGCATATATCTCGCGAGCGTATACGCGATCGAGCCTGGCTGTATATACTTATTACTGGCGCTGCTGGATTGGCGCGTCGTCCGCGCGAATCGATTTTTTTGCATATAGCCTATAATAAAAAGCGACGACAAGCGCGCTCTGCTGCCTTCTCTTACTCTCTTGTGGGGGGGCACCCAGGAGGGCCGCCACAATATAATTCGCGCACCAGCAGCAGCGCAGCGGTAGCAAATCGCGCAAGCACACACACGCATACACTACACGGGGAGAGAGAGAGAGCACCCCCTCCTGCGCGTGCATTATCTCTCTCTCGCTCTCTCGGTCGCGCGTAAGATACGCGAGAGACAGTCGCCAGAAAACACTTGAGCCAAAATGCCGCGCGTCAAGGCCTCCCCCAAGAAGTTCGTCAAATCCCAGGCCAACTCCAACACATGGGTCTTCCTCATGAAAGGTAAGCGTGCCCGCGTTTCCACAAGCTTTCGAGACGTCCCAGCCGTTCGAAGCTGTCGCTTTCTCGGCCTCGCCATGGCGAGCTTCGGCTTTCTCCTTTTGTAAACACGACGTTTTCGGGCGATTCGCAGGGGATAGCATGGAGAGCACGGACGGCGTGCATCCGGACATGGTGAAGCTTCGGCATCCGTCGACGAATCAAGCGGCTATGTTTGTCTTCAGCCCGGGTGACCTCACGATTCAGGAAGTGCTGACGTTCGACGAAAACAAAAGGTCCTGGTTCATTGATGACAATGTCAGGTCAGATGGTAAGATGCATCTCTCCACGCCGATTGATCCAATATTTCTCATTTTGCCGTACTTGAGAAAGGTAGGTGTTGCTTCTTTTGTTTTTTTTTTTGACAGTTGTTGCAGTTTTAAGCAGTTGTTTTACACATATATGTTTTAGTCCCAGCAGGTTATGCCATTGGAACAATGTCTACATGATGAGGATTATCCAGAGACTGGTAGACTTGTCAAGTGTCAGAACTTAAAATTGTCACTGGTGGCCGACAGGAGAGGAGATGAATCTTTACAAGCATTTAAATATAATGAAGAGAAAACGCTTAACTGGTTAAAGAAAAAAGTTGAGCGAGTAGCAGAAATTGTGAGGCAAAAGGGCATTCATGTTTCTCAAGGTGCTATTAGTGCTAATTTTGTGAAAAGTAGTAAATATGAAGGGGGTACTGAAGCAGGTACTAATCTTATAATTTTTATTATTATGTAGTATTTATTTTGACCACTGATACATCTGTTCTTGTATTGTAGAATATATGAAATATGCTCATGGCATAGTTTCCGAGTATGTCGCAGAAGACTTGTCTAAAAAGTTATATCAACACCTTGGCTTACCAGATGAATCAGAACAAAAGAAGCGTAAACTAACCAGTCCAAAAGAAACAGTTGATGAAAAGAGGCCTAAAAAAGAAACAAAAGAACCACAACAAGAAGAGTCTCCCAAAAATGGAGCACTTGATCTCACTAAACCAGAAAAGGTTTGTTCAACAACTAATTTTATGATAATAGTAGCAATGTATTTATAGTAATCTAACTCAATTTTTTTATAGCCTGCCAAAACGCCTACAGTATCGAAGAAAGAATTAGCTAGACAAAAAGCTGCCGCCGGGTCTAAAAGCATAACTAGCTTTTTTAAGAAAAAATAAAAATCTTCACGATTTCAATTTTCCAACGTAGTGACTTACCATCTCGAAAGGTTCGTCACATTAAGGCGATCTTGGAGTCTCTATGTTCCTATGAATGTTCATCATGTAAACGTCAATATTATACATTTACGATTAAGAAGAATCGCATAACAATCGATCACGTAGTATTGAACAAATATTAAGTGTATAGTAAGTAAAAGTTTTTCAATTCATTTCATCAATGACAGATGGTACAACTGGTATTTTAGAGCAAAGCTATTTTGCAATAATCTTGCCAATAACTTAATAATTGCGCACAAATTCTTCGAATTATTTTCTTAATTTGTTTAATAATTTTTTAAATAAGACTGTTAGTTATTATACAGACGAGTTTATTTTACTCCATAATTCTGTAAAACAGATTATGGTTACTTTAAAAATGACATTTGTCGTTTATGTGTAAATAGGAAATTTTTTTTATAAATAAAAACATGCGTTTTACTACAGCTATGTATTTAAAAGTTTGCTAACTATGGAATATATGTATTAATTAAATAAGTTCTTATCAATATTGTTAACGTTTTTATTAATAATAACGAGTTATCTTATAACGCTAAACATAATATGCATTACATTTTTTGTCAATTTTGTACTTCAAATTGATCAAGTAAAATCTTCAGTATTTTTTTTCATTTTGAAACCTAATGTAAATCATTTTCTTTAGGTTAACACTCATAATTATGTTACATTAAATGAGATGTACTCGTTTCTAAAAGTTATACAATAAGATTACAACCTTAAATATAAAAATATGTAACAAGTATTATGAATTCTGATTTTATATATAAAATTATACAAAACTATATTACATTGATTTAATTAAACTCTATCCATGGGTTCTTCCATAGGTGTATCCATTTCTACATCTCTGCACTTAGCAGCTTGCAGTTCTCTTCTTATTTCTGGTGATAAACTGTGATGCACTTGCTTTTTAATTAAATGCAATAATGATTCTTTTTGTTCTGAACTCACATCGCTTTTATACCTTTGAACAAATGTTAAAAGTGACTGATGCCATAGAACAGGCATTTCTCTTTTATCTCTTTCAAACCTGTAAAGTTAAATGAAAAATATTACTTTAATATCAACTTTATAATTAGCATTATGTATGAAATATTTTAACATTTTTAAATAAGTTTACCTTAAGAAGTGAAAGACCACTCCATCAATAACTCTGTATGGTAAAGCATACTTTTTATCAAACAATATTCTCAGAAAAATACTGTTAGCTCCAGTATATTCCATCTCTGCTATTTTCAGCATTGCCGCAGCAGAGTGTAAAACAGGAATTGAATTTTTAGCAATAACAGATCCGATAATAATAGCCTCTCTCAACGTGCAAGTGCCTGATTCAAGAAGTGGTAACAAAATACCCTTCATAAACGCACCAGGCTTAAACAGTGATTTCCTCAGTGCCTGATACAGATGAAAATTCAGCCTTTTGTACTCCGCCAGATCATCCCTAACACGCGGCAGTAGAACGAGATTGTAAAACCTCTGTGCCATTTTCTCCTTGAGATTCGAGGCGAATATGCGCGTGGCTTGGTACATAGCCGCGGCTGACCACCTGGGCGGATCGGTGATGTAGAGTATCTGCTCCCAGTTGCGCAGTGACGGTATGATCTTGAATGCCTTAGGCAGCTTGCCACTGCGGTACTTGGCCAGCACGTCCCGCACACCCTCGAACATGGCCTTGACCCGGGGATCGAGCTCCTGCATCTGCATCGAGCCCGCGTCCGTAAACTGGGTGTCCAGCTCCGTTTTCTTTTCCGTCAGCTTCTCCATGATGATGTCGGCAAGGGTCCGGGTCGGTTGCCGACCCCGGTCCATGAACATCTCGAGTGCCCGCTCGTCCTCCTCGTCGATCTCCACATCCTCGTAGTAGTCGCCCGGCCCGACGTCACCTTCGTCCGACAAATTGTCATCCTCGTCGTCGCTCGAGGCCGCGCCGCTACCAAGCCGCGTTACGGGCTGGCGTGCTTTCGACGGCCCCAGGCCGCTTTCTTCCTCGATCTCCTCCTGCTGCCGACGCGCCTGCGACAAAATCTTCTGGGTCGTCTTCGCGTCGACGAACTGCAATAGGAAAACAGCATGTCAATGTAACTCGGAGCCTAAAATACGTAATTCCTTGGGATGCAGCTTGCACTAACCTCATCGTCGTCGTCGGCGCGGTTGCGCGTCTTCTGACGGTTCCTCATCCTCAAGCTGCTCGCCTCCTCGATCTGCTCGGCAAGCCCGATCTTCGGCTGCTTCGTCTCGCCCTTGGACGCCTTCAGCCGCTTACCTTTACCCATTTTTTTGCCTCACCGATGCTCCGGCGTCTCACAATAACAAAGCGTGCTTGGGGTTTGCACGTGCACCGCGGACACACGGGAGAGACGTCAGCGGCTGTACTCACCTAACCTTACCTACCGTATGATATATGTATGACCTTTTTACACCAAGTTGTAAAGTTGTAATTAGAACTTTATTTATGCAGATCATTCAATATTATTTTCAATTAAGATTAAAGTTATTGTTGTAAATTTTTATGTATAAACACTTGTTACGAATAATAAAAAGTTTCTCAATGCTATTTTGAAAACAGGCGGCTTTTGTAGAAATGATTACTCGAATGTTGAATTCGACTGATCGAATCGACGACAATGGAGGGGTGATTTTCGCGGGAAAAGGTACTGAGAATTCTGTGAACGTCGAGAGCGAAGAGCCGAAGGACCAACGTCCGGTGTATTTTGTCAAAGTTTTCCGTGGTTTTGTTGAACAAATCGACTGATTCGTTGGATAAATCAGAAGTTTAGGAAAATCTATAACCATGGCTCCGAGAGATAAAACGTCGAGGGATTACAGTAAAGATAAGGGTACACTATTTCTAATAACCATAACGGACGTACACAAAAACGCTTTAGAAAATATTGCCTGATATGGTTTTATTATAAGTCGAACATTTTCGACTATATGACCTTTAACATGTGAAAAATTATAAAGTGTAAATAGATAATTTTAATGTAATTCTTAATTTTTTGTTAATGTTAGCATATTTTTATTTCAGAGCAACTCAAGTTGTTTCTTACCGAATACATGAAAATGGATGAGAAAACGGGCAATAAGTGTTTTAAATATAGACAACAGTTGACAAATCTAGCTCATCGTGAGCAAGTTGCTTTAGTTATTGATATGGATGATCTTAAGGATTTTGATGAAGAACTTGCTGAAGTTATTGCTGGCAATGCTCGCCGATATGTAAATTTGTTGTTAAACGTAAGTAGAAATCTGTTGTGAATGTTAAATTGATTATGCTGTTTATTTCACCCTTAATAATTTCTGTCATAGCTTGTACAAGAAATATTACCGGATTTTAAAGAAAGACAAGTAGCAGCAAAAGATACTTTAGATGTTTATATTGAGCATCGTTTAATGATGGAAGCTCGTAATCAACATCCAGGGGAGCAACGTGATCCTAGAAATAAATATGCTCCTGAATTGATGAGACGTTTGTAAGTTTTTTTACTATTTATGTATAATATTTTGTACAAATATTTCCTTGTTAGTAAATAAGTAATTCTTTTTTTTAATATTTTTAGTGAAATTTATTTTAAAAATTTCAATGATGCTAAATCATATTCAGTTCGAGATGTTAAAGCAGAAAATATTGGACAACTGGTAACTATTAGAGGAATTGTCACTAGATGTACCGAAGTTAAGCCCTTGATGGTTGTTGCTACTTATACTTGTGATCAATGTGGCGCTGAAACTTATCAAACCATCACTTCTATGAGTTATATGCCATTGCAAACATGTGAGAGTGATGATTGTCGTGTAAATAAATCTGGTGGTAGATTATATTTACAAACTAAGGGCTCTAGATTTATCAAATTTCAAGAAGTTAAAATACAAGAACATGTATGTTTATTGAACAGTATTATTTATAAATTTATAAAGTTATTTTGACATTGTTTTAAAACTATTTTTTGTTTATAGAGTGATCAAGTACCAGTTGGACACATACCTAGAACACTCACTGTATATTGTAGAGGTGAAGTAACAAGGCAATGTCAGCCAGGTGATCAAGTAGTTATTACTGGAATTTATTTACCAATAATAAGAACTGGTTATTCAGAAAGAGAGACTGCTGGGCTTTTAAGTGAAACGTATATGGATGCTCATGTAAGACAGATTTTTTATCAATTTAAAATTAATCTCACATTATTGTTATTAAAACTTTTTCTATAATTTGATAATTTAGATTATTGAAAATCTAAGTTTGACTCAAGATGAAAATGCACCTGGTGAATTATCAGAGGAAGAGTTGGCTGAATTAACAGAAGAAAATTTTTACGAAAAATTAGCTGTTTCTATAGCACCTGAGATATATGGATTAGAAGATGTTAAAAAAGCACTTCTTTTGTTATTAGTTGGGGGAACCAACATCAAGAAGGGTGATCTCAAAATTAGAGGTAAGTCACATTTTAAGCAGTATTTCCCAAACTCAAAGCTTAGATAGTTCCCATTGAAATATCAATAATTATATTTCAGGAAACATCAACATCTGCTTGATGGGCGATCCAGGTGTTGCCAAATCTCAGCTATTGTCATTTATTACGCGCTTAGCCCCGCGCTCGCAGTACACAACAGGTCGTGGTTCATCGGGAGTCGGTTTGACTGCTGCAGTGATGAAGGATCCATTAACCAATCAAATGACCCTCGAGGGTGGTGCTCTCGTTCTTGCCGATCAGGGCATTTGCTGTATCGACGAGTTTGATAAAATGGCTGAGTATGATCGTACAGCTATCCACGAAGTTATGGAACAGCAAACAATATCAATCGCCAAAGCCGGCATTATGGCTCGTCTCAATGCCCGTGTATCCATTCTTGCCGCGGCTAATCCGGCCTATGGCCGATACAATCCAAAAAGGTCTATCGAACAGAACATCCAACTTCCAGCTGCATTGCTTTCCAGATTTGATTTGATTTGGCTTATTCAAGATAAAGCCGATAGGGACAATGATCTTAAGTGAGTGATTTATTTGTTTAATTATAAATCTATATATTTTAAAGAACAGATTTTGAAATGATTTTCATCATATTTAGATTGGCCCAGCACATCACTTATGTCCACAAACATAGTAAACAGCCCCCTAATCAAACTGTTGCCCTGGATATGAAACTCATGCGGAGATACATTCAAATGTGCAAAACGAAGAATCCGTACGTACCCGAAGACTTGGCTGATTTCATCAGTGGTAAGTTTCTTATAAAATGATTATTTTTAAATATACCTCTTGTCTTTACAGTTTAGAATTAAAAAATATTCTATTGTAATACAGATCAGTACGTCGAGCTAAGGAAAGAAGCGCGTAATCATAAGGACAAGACCTTCACATCCGCACGTAATTTGCTGGGTATCTTACGACTGTCCACGGCGCTCGCTCGGCTTCGTCTGGAAAATGTAGTCGCCAAAGAGGATGTCCTCGAGGCCATTCGGCTGGTTGATCAATCAAAATCATCGATCAACAACTCTGAAGACAAGGGACCGCGTGAGAATCAGCGGCGCAACAAGATTTACAACATAATCAAAGAATTGGCTAACGAGCTCAAAGAGGTTCGCGTTCTCGACATCCAGGAACGTTGCACGAGCAAAGGCTACCGAATGGACGAGATCGAAGAGGTTATTGAGATGTACGAAGATTCGAATGTTTGGCAGGTCAACAAGGGTAGAACAAAGCTCACTATGCTTTAGACTTTTCCGACTATCGAACTGTTTCATATTATTACTTTTCTAAGCGTTTAAGTTAACTTTCTTATTTTTGTAATTAGAATTAATGTTTTTTTTTTATGATTATAATTGTATAATTTTACTAATTTTACCCCAAGTTTCACTTCACCATTAAACTTTTTTTTACAAATAAAAACAAATATCTATTATTTCCAAAAGCGCATCTACAATCAAGATTCGAAAACTACCATCAAAAGCCTTCGAAATAAAAAAACAGAGGCCAAGAAGTTTCACGAATCCAACAAAACTTGAAAATCCGTATCAAATCAAAACCCATCCAACCCGTTTTTAAAAGGAGAGAGAAAAAACAAGAACGTTCGGACACGAAGCGAAGCTGCAGCCTCTCAAAAATAAAAGATAAAAAAAAAAGAAAGAAAGACGTTGCATCGGCAAATGTACAAAAGAAAAAGACTACGTTTCCCGGCGTGCACGCGCTCTCATTAACGCCCAGTCTTCATAAATCATCAAGCCGATCCCTCTCTTAGTTTAAAAACGAAGCTCCAGGACGGATCGTGAGCTCGCTGAGCGCTCGGGTAGTTTCTCAAATTCGCGCCGAGAGAAGAAGAGAGAGAGAACGAGTGCCGGGAATAAAGCGAGGCCCACCGCAGCATGAGAGAGGGGGGGGGGACGGTCCGATACAATTAAAAGCTGCCTCCCTCTCTTTATTCCTCTCTTTCTCTCGTCCTCTTTGAGATTCGAATTCCTCTCGAGGAGAGCGCGGCTCTCTCTCTGCAGGGTGGAGAGGCGGGAGAGAGAGAGAGCGCGCGAGTCTTGGAATGCGAGAAGAGGAGAGGGAGCTGGGAGTCGGCGAGCGCGCACAGGAACGCGCGGGCGGCCCGAGGGGGGGGGGGCAGGGGGTTAGAAAAGGAAGATCGAGTCGAAAAACTACACAGTCTCGCTCTCGGGTAGAGCGGCGCAGGAGGGAGGAAAGGGGGAAGGACTTTGGACTTGTGTGGGCTGGTCCACGTGTTGTTGCAGATCTCGCTGCCTTCCTCTCGCCAAAGCGCGATATATCTCGAGAGCGAGAGCAAGGCAGACGTATAGGTGTATCGGATATATATGTATGTGCGGCTGTAAGTATATAACCTAGTTCGCGCATAGGGAGAGGCAGCGAGCGCATTAATGTAGTTTTTCTGCGCGCAGTTGCCGATTGCCGATCTCGCGATAGGCAAAGGTAATTGCTCTGGACGAAACGCGAATGGATCACAGCCTGAGAAATTGTCCATGAAGCCGGAGGAGCTCTCGTGACGCTGACTTCCTGCGCCGGAATCCACAAGGCCAGCTTTATAAAAAAAAAAGTCGCAAATTCGAAAAGAGCTCTCAAGTTTAACAGGGTAGTAGTAGGTATATCCCTTGATTTAAGACGCTCGGTTTTGATTAGCGCAGTCCGCGCGCGCTCTCGCGTCGGTTATAAGCGGAGTTTGTGTTAGTAAGGGGCCGTCGCTCGAGAAAGTAGTTTTGAGCGAGCTGCTAAAAAGTTTTGACGTGATCCTCGAAAGCCGTCAGGTTCGTTTAAGATGAATCGGCGCGAGAATAGCCGGGTAGGTACAGTCCAAAAAACGAGAGAGAGAGAGAGAGAGAGAGAGAAGTGCCGAGAGCGGTAGCTACTTCTGTTGCGGGCTGAGTAAGCGACGGGGGGAGGGGGGACGTCAGCTCGCGAAAACCGACTCTTCACCGGGCGCGCGCGGTGTGCTCATTCGGTTTACACTTCAAAAAACTTCGTTGGCAAAAGGAGCAGTATGTAGAGGCAGAACTGCCCCCACGGCAGGCCGAAAAACCGACGGCATTCGAGAAACCGCCTCGTCCCTCCCTCCCCATAGCCTCCGCCCTGCCTTTTGCAGCGATCTTTGCGCACGGGGACGGGCTCTGCTCGGAATCGGCGAGGTAGGCCCTCGAAATTCAACACACATACATATACGCACACACGGCTGGAGAGAGGCGGAGGAGTGCGCGGGTTGCCCGGCGAACGGAGGAGACAGAGCGAGGATGAGAAAATGCAGAAGAGTAGGAGGAAGAGAAGCAGGGAGAGAGCGAAACAGGTAGACGAAGAGGAGCGCGGGGCTCTCTCGGTGCAGGAGCAAGCGAGCGAACTACTCGATAGCCGGGCGACCACCGCCGGACGGCGAAGTGCAGCGACGGTGCATACGTATATAGCGGCACACACACACGCGCAAACACGTTGTAAGTAGACACACAGAGAGCACAGTGCGCGCAAGTTTCGCGCGAGAGGGAGGGAGAGAGAGAGAGAGCGGCCTCCCTCGCGCGCCGGCCGGTGTAGCCGAGAGGGGAGAGCTGCTGCTGCTGCGGCGACGGCGGCGGCACAAACTCCTTCGGCTCGGCTTGGCGCGCGCTCCCAGCTCGCCGGCAGTAGCATCGAGCCATCCGCGGGACGCGCAGCTCGCGTGTGCAGCCGGACACGCGCTATACACTACTCTCTCCTCTCTCTCTCTCTTCTTCTTTATCTTCTCTCGCTCTTTCTCTCCGTCTATGTGCATTGCATAGGATAGACTCGCGGGTCAGTTTGCAAAGCAGCGTGCGTTGCTCCGTTAGTAACGGCAACGAATTCGCGAGGAGCGCCTCTGTATGCTGTGCTAAGTCCACCGCGGATTGTACGGAAATCGGAGCGATCTTAACGAAATCGGCAAAGAGCAGGTTGTCTCATCGTAGAGGAGAAGAAGCTAACCGCGCGAGAGTCGAGACGATAACGTCGGGTGAATAAAGCGAGCAACAAAGCCGCGCGCGAGACGTAAAGCATCAATCGGACCGCTAGAGCGGCCGATCAGCTGGTGTGTGACTGGTGTGCGTGTGGGAGTGCATATTCTCTCCTGGGCCTCTTTCCCTCCCCCGATAGCCCCGTCGCCCGCAGACACATACATACATCCCGGTGCGGGGCGGTTATCCGTGGGCAAGGTGCACGCGGTGGCACAAGGTGCCGCGCGAGCCGCCTCCGGCAGGCCGTCGACCCCTCGGCTGCGGCCGCTGGCTATCCTCGTCGTCCGCGCTACGAGCCTATACAGCCGGTAGTCGCCAACTCGCTCTCTCTCTCTCTTGAGCCGGACAATGAGCAGCAGCAGTTTCTCCGGCAGCAGCCACTACTCCCCGGCGACAATGACGCGCTCCGGGCAAGGACGTCTCAGGAGCCGCTACGGCGCCGCGGCGCTTGCCCTCCTCGTCGTCTGCTTGGCACTGGCGTGCAACACCGCCGCCGGATTCGCAGCCGGCAGGCCCAGCCGCTCGGCCGGATCTACGTCGATGGGCCAGTGCGACGTGCTCCAGCGTTTTCTCGACAACAAGAACATGAGCGTCGAGGCCAAGCGGCTGGAGAACGACAACGTCGATCAGCAGCAGCGCGGATGTGAGTAGTTTTTTCTTTTTCTCTTTGTAATTTTACCCTGTTTTGTTAACCTGTATTGTCGTTAATCGGGAGACGCTGCAAAGTTAACAGCGTCACCCTCGCTACATCGTCAGATGGAGACGCAACAATTGTAGCGCGCGCGTGTAGTCGTCGGTTTAATTAAAGACAAATTGCGCAACGACGAGAGAGAGAATCTAACGCCGCAGCGGGCAAACGACGTTTTAAACGAGTCTGTGACACGCTAGCATAGACGGTTGGGGGGAAACGAAACTCGGGTCGTCGTGTGTCTCATCTCGTGTTATAGATGCGAGAGCGAGAGAGAGCACAAGGTAAGATATAGTCGCAGAGTCGTGTGTGTGTGTGTGGCAAAGGCGAAAATAGCAGTGCGAGATCTACGGAAATAAACAAAGCCAGGCGGAGGGGCAGGGCGAGCGGGCTAATTGAAGGCTAAAAAAAGAAATCCACCGCCTTACACTTGCGACTCTCGCTTTCTGGCATAAGAAATGCAGTATGAGGGGGAGAGCGGAGACGACACGCTTCAACTTAGCGAGCGTGGTCCACGCAGACGGGCATCTATACAGCTCTCGTTCAGTCTCGAGTTGATATAACAGGTGCTCTCTCGCTCTGTTTTGGGACCATCTGAAATCGCCGCTCTCACCTGTGTGTATGCCCACGTTGCTCTCTAGCGCTATTTTAGGGACGATGACCCGGCGCGGCTGCGTTTCATTCCGATCTGTATAACCTCGAAATAAATCGCGCTTAAAACGTGCGAATAGTTCGTCATCTCCGAGATCGATTACGCAAGCGCGCCTGCGGATTTCCGTACGACCTTCGAATTTTAGACTCTCGGATCTCTCTCTCTCTCACCGTGTGTGTATACCGCGCGCGCGCGCGTTTGTGTTTTTGCGCGCGCGTGCATCTATTTTTGCTTGCGCGGAGAGCGAGAGAGGGCCGCGGCGTTGCGTTACGTTACGAGGAAGCGGCCCACCGGAGCTTATCTCTTTCTTCTCTGCTTTCGCACGTGCAGCATATAATAGCGTCGAGGCGAATTCCTTTGCTACACCTATATACACATGTGCGTCTGTGTACAAAAGTCTAAGCCAAGTTTACGTTCTCGGCAGTGGCGGATGGCTGGATGATCTTCTCTCTAGCTTATATCTTGCGGCTATACGCGCACTTCTCGAATGCATCTATAAGCGCCAGCGGGGCTATACGTTTGCCGATTGATTTTCGATAGCTCTCTCGGTGATTATATATCTAATAGTTCAGGTAGCCGTTTCTACAAATCACCCTTATACCCGCTGAATATTATATGCGTTATGCTCGTTAAATATGCCCCGGGTAATTTAATACCGCGAGAGAGAAAGAGAAGCTTGAGTTATGCATTTGCAATAACCACATATCACAGTCCGGCAACAAAGCCTCTCTCTCTCTCTCTTGCTACCTCGTTAAATCACTGCATCGTTTCGGCTACCCCCCTTTTTCCAGTGCCAGCCCCCCCTCCCGTGTCAAGTCGTAGATTAGCGAGTAGTTTTACGGTTATTTGCAAGAAAAGCGATTCGAATTTAGTCGAGCGACGGAGAAAGATATGTGTGCCCCTGCAGCAGTAGCCCGAGCTTTTTCGCACGGCCGCAGGCGCGCACTTGTAATCGAGCTGCCGTTGGCAGTTATTTAGTCCTGCGTCCACCTCTCTTACCCCCCTTTTTTTTCTCATCGAGAACTTCATAGCTACGACCTAAACGAAATATACACCGGCAGTAAAAGCTCCCCCGGTGTGATCTCTCGTTTACGCGCCTGATAATTTTTAATTAACCACTTTTGGAAGTGCCAGCTTAGCGTGGTATGTATGTGGAAGGGGGGCGTGTAGCGAGAGAAGGAAAAAAAAGGAGTTTAATCGGGCTTGTTGATGCGTCATAAAAGAGCTGCATTACACGGTTTTGTTTAAATGTTTCGATTTAACGGCGCATAACGTTTGCTCTCGTACACGCTATGTAGGGGGCTTTAACGCGGCGATTATAATCGTTTAAATGCCGTAGCTGGAGGTTTTTCGATTCACGAGAATATAATGTAACACGCGCGCGAGAAGCGTGTGCGTATGTATAAAAGTGGAATGGCTTATTTTCTACAATGTAATTGAATTCGCTAAGGCCTATGCAATAAAAGCGGATAAGCCGGGGGTGTATCGTACGGGATATCTCAGTTTTGCGATTGTTGGCGCGGCACATTGCAAACGTGAATTTAATGCGGTTACGTTTTAAGCCCCCGCGTTCATATTATCCTCGGGTGTTTAACGTTAAATAATTTCGCGAGCAACATTATCGAATGTTTATACTCGGGGAACTACATTTTGTTCATTCGCCGAGCGTAATACGCAGCGAATATAGCAAAGTGTGGCGCATGTATACGCGTTTCTATCTCCTCGATATAAGCAGGCGCGCGCGAGAAGCATCGATTTATGAGCAAATTGCACGATATATAGCCAATCGATAAGCGATAACAATATCTTGGAAAAAAAGGCGTAGCAGCGGCGCACACATATGCGCAATATCGTTTTCGCGGTTAATGGCATGTTTTCAGGAAATCGTGGTAAACTACACGCTCCGTATACACGTACACATGTATACATACAACGTATATGACACTGATAGTTTCGCTTATCCAGCGTCACTCGATAACTATTGAATTCTCGTTTGGCCATGCCAAAACATATCCCATTCGACACCTGCTTTTTCCGAGAACCACCGAACGTTTTTGTTTTTCCATTTGTAACCGCAGGTTCTTGTCCCGCTACTCGACGAATCGCCATGGCGACTGGTTTCTTCTATACATTCCTATCAGCCAAATCTCGATAAGTTATCGATCTCCCCCCTCTAGCCAGCGTCAACACATCATTTTCCCAGTATACACGGCACTGATGTCACCTTAGCCGTGTTTCAAAACGCCTTCATCTCTCGCGGCATTGTGTATAAAAACATACATCCTACTCTCTCTCCCTTACAGATGCGAATATTTACGGGCTCGTTTATCATCCTCGCATTTTTCCGCTTATCTCGCTTGTACTTGCTTGGGTCATCGGCCCCTTCGCGTCACACACACATACACGCATACACTGCCCCCCAGCAAATATACCGTTTTCGTCGGTTTCGCGAGGCGCGCGTCCGGTGTGTGACGCCGAGTCTCTCTATATCTCTTAAAAGGCAATATAAGCCGGTCTCGAGAGCCGTAGACGGCAAAAACAAGCAGGCGAGGAGGAGAGAAAAGAAGGCCGCTATCGGTCCGCTTTTCCTTCCGCTTACCCCTCATCGCCTCTCCCACTCCCAGCGTGGCAATCTCCGCGCAGCTTGGCGCGCGCTTTTCAATTAAGCTCCGGGCCGCGGTATCGCCGCGCTCGCGCGCGCCTTGGAGAAGGGCGAATCTGCCCGGGGAATCCCCTCCTCTCCAAGCAGCGACAACCTCGTTTTTCTCTCTTACTCTCGACTCTCCCCGTCCCCGGTCTTCTCCTCTCCCTACGGTGCAGCAGCTGCTGATATACGCTGTTTTTGCCGTTATGCTACTGCTTTGTCTGCAGCAGTGGATGTTTGAGGCTCGAAAACGAGTTGGATTTGAATTTCATTTCAAAAGAGAAGGCTCGGCTTTCTTCATTTTCATCAAATCTAGCCGTGCTTGCCACGGAGAGAAAGGAAAGGAACTTGTTCTCTTTTCATTCTTTTTGAAAATGAATACAACAACAAAAAAAATAAGAAAATGCCGTGTGTTGGCGTATAATACGCGAGAGTCGCTCGGAATAATTAAAAACATTTTTCGCGCCATTAGCATCTTGCCTTTCTTCTCGGCTTTCCTTCCCCAAGGCCTGTAATTGGAAGAGCTGCCTGGATAATCAGCTTCTTGATCGATCCAATTACAGCGTTTCAAAGGCTGAGCCGTCGGCTAATCGACAGCGCGAGAGGGTGGCCGGCGGAGCAGGGGAGGGGGGGAGATCTACAGAGACGTAAGCTCGCAGGAGTATAGCTAACATAATACACGCAGGCGCGCGTCAATTCAGTCGGGCAATCGGTGCGTCCAAGCAGACGTTCTCACGAGACGTTGACGAGTCGAAGCAAAAGCGATTTGTCGCTTCGCTGCGCACGAGCCTCTTATTTCCCTCTCCCCTCTTTTTCTCCCTCTCTATCTAAAGCCCGGAAGCTTTCGCGCACGTATGTACATGTGCCGGCTCTCTGACATACGGCTCGGTGGCAATTAACCGACGCACTCGAGGACGACCCTCCTCTGCGCGTGGGACGCGATCCGGATTCGGCTGGTATACATACGCGCTTATACCCGCAGAGTGAAAGAGAGCCCCAGGCCTTCATACTCGCTTCTTCTGTCTTCTGCGCTTGCGCCTCCTTTTCAACAGCCGACTCTTTCTTATCCTCCTTTATTTCGTCTTCCTTTTTTTTTCTTACTTTGAGTTCGAGACGAGGACTCGAGAGATGAGTCGCGTTCAAAGTGCATCGCGCGCTGTTATGAGCGCGTTACTATTTGCGGAGCTTATCGATCGACGTGTGCGACTCTTTTTTTTTTAATAATAGATCTTTATCCGTCTCTGCCTCCATGCGAAAGAGGAGGGCTGGGCTTGGAGGTCACTGAAAATGTCGAGCTAATAAAGCCGACCGATCAAGCCTATAGACGCGCTCGTGTTTGAAAAATGGGCTTGGAAATAGCGGGGCACGTGTGAAATTCCGTTTTATTTTTTCAAGGGCACACGAGAGCCAGCGGTTTCTTTATATATAAACCGCGTTTAACGGCGCGGAGGCATAAATTCGCAGAGCACCTGCGCGTCGTAGGGTCTAATTTTTTGTTCTCCTCTCGACGTTACAGCGAGCGCGTCCGCTGGGAGCTTTCCGCTTCCTCCGCGTCTACGCGTCCGATTGTCCCCCTCTTTGGCTCTCTCGTCTTCCGCTCTCCGTCCCTCGGGTCGATTAATCCCAACGAGCTGTGCACACACGTGTCGTCCTTCTCCTCCTCCTCCTCTTTAGCACCAAGTAAAAGGAGAGCAGAGCTCACGCCTACTTGCACGTCATTTTTCAAGCGAGCTTTTATTTTCTCCCCTCATCTCGCGTGCTTTTTATTTCCGCCTCGCGCGAAATAACCGAGCCTTTCACTGCAAAGTTTTCCGGACTGGCGCGCGGAAAAAGGCCGCTTCCTTAACCGCTGCTTTTCCGATCCGGTGCGACGTGCCGTTTTTGGCGCTTGGAAAATGCCTCTCCGCTGCCTGGAATTCTCGCTCTTCCAGCCTCGTGGCTTTTCCTGTTTAACACCCCACCCTCGGAGCTTTGTCCACTTGAGCAAATGCCACACACTCTGTGTCACGCGCGACTATATTCTCCAAGGATTTACTTTTGAATTTTACTTTTTGTTCTCACGCGCAGCTGTATTTTTTGTTGTGGATTTGTATTTTATACGTACAGGATTGGCAAACAAGTGATGTCAACAGTTGGAATTATGTTTGTTGTTTTTGTTTTCATGTTTTTTCTTCACTTCGAGTAAGTCGCCGAGAGATTGGGCCGATCTTGACGTATTAGGCGCCCCTGTTTTTGTTATTTACGATATGGTTATACCGGCTGCTATCACTCATAAAGTATTTAGAACCTCGTAACTACGTCCACAAATCATCCAACGTCACATTCAATACATTTCCATAACTCTTCTCGTATAAGCCACAAATCCCGAATCCGTACAAAAATAATTCATAGAACAGCCGTTCAATCCACATGCAAATCAACGAGGACGGGGAGAAGGGGGGCGGAGATCGAGTCCGGTCATGAAAAATGCATCCTCTCGCTCATCCGCAGCTCTCCTATTCCACAGCGGTCAAACCAGTCGCTCTCTCGTCGCCCGATCGCTCACAGTCCATACGTGTAATCGAGCCCCGACATCGTCCCAACAATCCACGAATCCTCGATCCTTCCGGCTTCCCTCTACCTCCGGAGCTTCGGCAGCGGCGCAAAAGACTTATGTCGACCCGCAGCTACCCGCTTTTCGCCTGCGAAAACCCGAGTTGGCCTGGCTATTAATTTCGAAGCGCCGCGCGCACGTGGCACGAAAAAAGAAAAGAGAGAAAAAAAACAACAACCGAGAGCAGAACTAGTCCGGGGGAGTCTCGGACGAGAGGCGTCCATCAACGCTCGGGGGGAGCAAAAAAAAAGCTCGAGTAACAGCGACGTAACGGCAAAGCACGTATATAGCTCTGCTCTCGTATTTAGCCCCGTACCTGTGTGTGATGCCCGGAGCTCGGGCTACATAACGGCGCCCGGAGCAGCGGATGAACGAGTGTGGGATGTCGCGCAGACGTTACACACTCCTGATAGTTGCGACGAGCTAAAAGGGCAGTACGGTTTATTTTGCCAATTTCGCGCTTTGAGAGGCTCCGCCGCGCACACGTGGGGCATCGTGTATATGGCTAGAGAGAGATTAAAGTATGGACGGGGTTATAATAGCGTAAAAAGCGCATATACAGCTGGGATATCACCGACGCGGACGTTCATCGCCGATCGTAAATAATATAGAGTTTGATTAATCCAGCCGCGGCGTGCGTATGTATGAAATAACACAACGACGACGGAGCAGTGACTATTTCAAATCGGCCCTCATCAAAAACGTCCGTCACGCGATGAAAAGAGAGGCCTATAAAAGAGAGCTCGATCACGAGAGAGAGAGAGAGAGAACCACAGAGGATTGAAGCTGGGAGAGGTGGGGCCCGAGGAAGAAAAAAAAACGAGATACGCGCGTGTATGCGAGAGAGATGCAATTTGCTACATAACGCAAAGGCAAAAAATATGTGTGTGTATCTATACAAGCGCTGGCGGCTTATCTCCGCGTTTTTATTCCGTCTTCTTTTTTCGCTCGTTATTGAACGCGTACACAGACACACGCGTACGTTCTCGCGAGACTGCAAGCTTACGCACGCGTGTCTCTCCGTGGCCTTGGCGGCGAGTTGTATGCGCGCGGAACTTTTCGCCGATCGAGAGAGCAGACAGTCCGCGAATTGAAACGTTAAAGCGAATGATCCGGAGAGTAAAAAGACCGAAACGGCCGGGCTCTCTCGGCTAATGGCATGTAAAGCGCTCGTTTCTAACTATACCCTACAGCTCTCTCTCTATCTCTCCTTGCGCATACCTCTTTATATATACGTACACCTTGAACTGTAATAAAGCCTTTTAACGCGCTAATCTCACGCTAGAGTAACTCTCTCGTTCGCTCTCCCGGCTTCTCTCTTCCTAGGCGCTCGAGCCGTCTCCGAAAACTCATGGCACACTCTCGGCCCCTGAATTATTCAGTCCAAGTCGTCGAAACAAACAGGCGAGCTTGATCGGAAGGTAGATGGAGAGATTTGCCCAACCGCCGAACTCGATCTCATTAAAGATAAAGCACGCACTCATCCCGAGGCGACGAGAATCGCCTCTTCTTACGCTACGCCCTGTACACATCCTTCTTCTTTCGCCAACTCCCTTGGCGAATTTTTTTTTCCTCTTCTTTCGCCAAACAGTTTCGCCCCAAAACTTTGGCGAATTAAGTTTGCCTGTCTGTACGTCCGTCTCTCTGTGTGTACGTATGTGTTGGGAAGTTTCCGAACGACTTTAGCCTAATAAATTCGAAACTTTGTCGTCGATCGGCAGCTAAATAACCTCGTAACTCAGCGCGCGGCTGCCTTCTGTGTGTGTGTGTGGGTCTGTGTCCACGAGGCACAAGTAAACGAGGATGTAAGAAGGGGAGGAGGGGGGTAAGTGGGGGGCGTGGCTGGGATTTGTTTATACGCGATTGTACGCGCGAGCTTTATGGGTGTATATGGACCGCGGAGCATCTGCCCCGTATGGGATAATGGGTCAATTCCAGGGGCGCTTAGCTTAACGTTATACCGTTATCGATAAAAGCTTTATCGGATAAGAGAAAGCCTGGGAGTCGGCGTCTCTCTCCCATATTGCTTTTTTTCCCCTCTCTCTTCTTCTTCTCTTTTTTTTTCGCACGAGCTTGAAATATAAATTTAGAATTTTGTTTTTTTTTCGCGCGCGCGCACGCCTTTGAAAGCGCCTCTCGGCGGAAGATTAGGAGCTTTAATTTACGCGTCTCTTCAATGTTTATCTCTCTCGTTGGAGAGGGTGTTTATATCAAGAAGCACACATGCGGGCTTGCGGTGTGATTAAACGATTAGCTGGCAAATGTTGTGCAAGTCGTTTCCCACTCGCGCGGGGTGAATTTACTGTTCTCGCTTTCGCGGGATATTCTTGGGTAATTTATATTTAGAATATGAGAGACGTGTGACTTATTCTCGAGATTCGCTCGAGCATCCGGGGAGGCTCGAATACTAGAACGTCAGCTTGCGATCAGTAGATTCCGGGTTTGAAACCTTCCGAAATGCGTTCTAAAATGAGGGTGAGAAAGGCTTAAAGTAATTGATTATATTTATTATAGCAAATCCATTATACGTTTATCTCTTTGATGTAACATAAATTGCAGCTATATAGTGGTTAGATAACGCGCTTTTACCTTTTAGCAACGATTTGCTAAGTTCAATATCGATCGAAGAGAGTAAGTGATTTTTCTCGCGCTTCTGAATTTTCTTATAAACCGCGCGAAAAGAAAAATAGTCGAGAATTTATTTTTCTTCGGGACCAAATCGGTCACGCTTCGTTTCACGTTTGAAAGATAAATCGATGATTTTTATCATTGCCAACGGTCTCTCTCGTTCTCTCTTGACTCACGGTCGCTCCTGCCGCCAAAGATTAATCTTCTCGATTAATTTTCACAAAGTAAAGTGCATAATTGAATACATCGAGTTTTCGAAAAACAAGAAGTATAAAATCATTGAAATATACTCGTGACCCGAGGCAACAGAATAAAAAAAAGGGAAGAGAGAAGGGGTAAATTTATTAAAAAGCACCGTGTTGCGCCGTGCGAAATAACCGTAAATACAGCGGATAGTCAGCGAAAAATACAAAATTTTCGAAGAGAGCCTTTACATTAATTTTAACGAAAAAAAAGCAAAAAAAAAATGTAAAATGAATTTCCAACGAGAGACACGTCATAAAAGCCGAGCAATAAAACATTAATAAAAAAAGAGCTCCATAACTTAACGCATGCTTAAAATACACCGTAAAATTTCGAATAACCATGCAACCTCGTCGAAACAAAAGCCTCGAGGGTAAGACGGCGATTTCCAATTAATTTTTCATGAAATAAAAAGAAGAAAAAAGAAAATTTCGTAAGACTTCTCTTCCGAGGTATTACGAACAGTGAGTGAGGTAGAGGGAGAAGCATATAGGGGGTATAGGGTTTGTGTCGTAAAACAGCGTGTGTAACAGCGAAAGCGATTAGATTAGAGAAGAGAGAGAGAGCGACCGATCGAGCGAGCGATGAAGTTATAGATTCGGCGGGGGTAAAGGGTGACGGAAGGGGGTGGGGTAGAGAAGGTAGGGGGTCTATAGCCCGCAGCAGCCGTGTCATCGGGGCGTCGGCGCGTCTTTATTGCCGCGTCGACCTCTCTCTGTCTCTCTTTTGCCAGCGGCGGCTCCTTTCTCTCCCCGTAAGGACGGCCATAAAGCGGGCCCATAAAGCCCCGCGAAGTGCAGCGTGAGAAGGGGCCGAGCGTCGTACGCGCGCTCATACATAAATAAGCGCGCGGCTCGTGACCGCCGACGCATCCCAGCAGCTATCCCCTCCGCCCCCTCCTCCCCTCCTTTCTCTCCTCCTCGTCTATGGCGTACTTCTACACACAGACACACACGCGTGTTCTGCCTTTCTTGTTGTTGGCGTTGCGCGGAGGGAAGCCCCTCGTTATTCGGCGTTACCGCGGGCGGCTGGCTTATGTGCACGCGCGCGCAGTGCCCGGCGCTGAGCTTTCGTATCAGAGAAAGTGCGGCAAAGGCTGTAGCGGTGTTAGGGCCACGCGCGCTCTGCTGTGTTCTATCTCCAAGAAGCGCGTGTTTTCTACTCTCTCTCTCTCGCTGCGGAGAAACTGGTGTAGAGCAGCCAAAGCCAAACGAGATGCGTTTCCGTGAGAGAGACACACCGGGAAATTAGATTCCGCGAGCATTTTTGGTAATGAAAATATGCCTTTACCGCGTAAACCCTTGTTTTTTATTAAATTTTTTATTTTCTATTGCTTGCAGGAATAATTTTTCGTGTATATTTTTACGGCTATTTTTTCGTTTGTTTACGGTGATTGCTTGGTCGAGCTTATACTCGGCCGATGAAAGTGCCTTTAGGCAGGAGATAAGCCAGACTCTGCTGTTTTTTTTTTTTTATCGAATATCGACGTTTTTATTTTATAATGTATCGAACAGGAAATGTCAGGCATTTAGTAATCCAACGAGCCGTGTAAGAAATTAGAAATGATCAATCATGCGCTCTGCTCATATATACATTAATATGCACGCGTGTATGTTCTCGGCCCTGCTTTTTAATTATCGGCAATTTAGCTGGAATATATAATTGTTCAAATCAATTTAACTGGCAAGCCTGTATCTTTTTAATAGTCAAACAGACCTGTGGGGAGCGAGGCGCATGAAATATAATGCGAATAATCGAGTGAAACGAGCTCAGTGTGTTTTCCGGAAATTAGTATAACGTCCGTCGATTAGAAAACTGCTGGCTATAGGTTTAAAAGCCGGCTTGCTTTATTAAGAACAGAAACGATAATTATTTCAAGTTTGAATTAACGATGATTTAATAAAGAAATAATTTAATGAACGAGCCGCTGTATGTACGAGAAAACGCCGAGCACGCGCCAGCGACCCAGAGACGAATCGAAATTACTATTGAATTAATCGAGCCCGCCTCTCGCTCGATAATCGTCTCGGAAACACAAGTCATTTTTTTTTTTATACACACAACTCAACTTTTATCAAGCCGCCTCTCGAATCTTAAAAGCCTCGAGTCGTATATATACAGTACCCAAGTGAATATACGCAGATAAAAATGCCGCGTACAGGAGAAGCAAAGGATAACGAGTGCATCTTTGCAAAAGTCTCTAAGGGAAGAGGCTTAATTTATCGGGCGGCAGCGATAAACTATCGCGCTTAATAGACGTTTCGGCCTCCGCACGCGCGCGCGCGCGGGAGGCTACTCCTTCCGAGAAGCGTGTCCACTCTCTCTCTCTCGCACAATGCGCATTATGCTCGCGCGCATTGCTCTTTCTAAGCTCGTGCCGATTTTTACGGGACACATTCCCACGGTGCGGCGCGCGGTAGCGTGAATTATTGGCAGCGAGCTTGGACCTGAGAAATTTATTCAATTTCGTGAAAGATAGATTTATAGGTGGAGATCAATGTTGCCCTGGGTGGTCCTATCGGGGCCGGAGCTGCTCTATAGGTATAGCCAGAGAGATCGAGACTTTAAGCTTGTCTTCGTGGGCAGGTTTATAAAAGCTGAAGAACAATTTCGTTTGATCATTTGTCCGCGAGTGGTTCTATGATATTCCGTATAGTAAACGATAGCAGAAGAATCGCAGTTTTCTTCAAAGAAAAACTTGGGAATAGTCTTGTAGTTCTCTTTTTCTCGCGCACAGCCGTTGGTCGGGATAATAAAGAGAAGCAAAGTGTAGTAAAACCTTTAAGTTGCAGGATGGCTCTCTCGCGCAGTAAAATAAATGACCTGCGCGCGCGTATTAACGATAATGCTCTCTGTTGGGAGATATGTTTAAACGAACACGCCCGAGCCTGCAACATCTCTACTATCCTGCGACGTCGTTTATCCGACCGTGCCTCACTGCACCCAACACAGACACGTGCGTGAGCGTATATAGACACGCGAGGGAGAATCTGCGAATGTAAGCCTCTAGGCGAGTAAGTCACTATTATTATAATTGGAATTTAATGTTGCCAGTTCCCCCCCCTGCCCTCCGCCGCGCGTCAACGATCTTTAAAGCTTTTTGTTCTATAAACTTGCTGTCTGCAATAATTGTGCGTACCTTCCTCTCGTTCTTATTTAAGGATCGTTAAATACGCTTACGAGTCATTACAAGCCGCGAAAGAGATGGAATACGAGAGAGAGAGAGAGAGAGAGAGAGAGAGAGAGAGAGAGAGAGAGAGAGAGGAAGGCTGGGCCGTGCTTTTTCGATTGCACGGCGATAAAGCTCGTTGAAATTAATCTCGGACGAGTGCGCGGAGAGAGAGGAGATTATAATTTAACGACACGCGCACTTCACTCTGTGCGTGAAATAATTAACTGGCCGGGGCATAAACAATGAAATACAACGGTATCTCGTAAAGATAGTTTTTCATGCGCGAGCCGCGCGTATACGCATTAACACTGCAATAAGTGCGCGCGGGCAAGAGTGAGAGAGAGAGGGAGTTGCGCCTCGAGAGTCCATCGCATAATTTGGCCGACAGGCCGGCTCTGAATTACCTATATTCATGCCATCCCGCAGAGCACACGATCGCTTCTCACACTTTCTATTCTTAATGGGATGTGTTTTAATAGGCCGCCCCCATCCACCCTGACCGCCAGCAGGCTGTAGCTCGTCGAGATGAAAATTCGCATAATTTTAAGTGCTTTGAAATACAAAAGCGAAAAAAGTCCTCGTGGCATATTCACGAGAGAGGGATATATACGCGTGGCTTTGGAATATCGATTTCCCCGCGGCTTATAACTCATTCGAAATTAAATTACACGAAAAATTTGAATATCCTTCGGGGGAGTAGGTGGAGAGCTAGAGCCGTGTATATTGATGAATAGAACGCTAGAGCGGCTAGAGATAAGAAATTAAAAATTCAAACGTCGCTCTACAAAGCCCATGCCGCGCGCACTCATCTACGCTATTGGGTAAAATGGAAGGAATAAGGCCTTTAAAAAAAAAAAGGAATGAGCGGGGGGAAGGTTGGTTCTTTCATCTCCGCATACCTGCGCGCTCGGATACAAAATCGAGAGAGGAGGAAAGGAAGAAGGATCCTTGCCAAGCTTATAAACCTCTCTCTCTCTTGGTCGAGGGTGCTGCTTCTTCTAGCGGGAGGAATAATGGAGCGGGCGCGTGTCAATTTGCATGATTCACGAGAGAGGTAGGCGGATACGCGCGGACTCGGCCCGTATATCCGGTCTCTCTGTTGGCGGTGAAAAAAAAAAAGGGCGCCAGAGGAACGACGACGGCTGTGTGTGCGAACGAGCTCTGTGCATAACGCGCGGAGAGCGGCGTCGTTCTCTCTCTCTTTTTTTCGCTCGGCGCGCGATACGTGTCGCCGCTTTCTTTTCCACGGCCCTTCTATGCTCCGACCGCCGGCAGCCGAAATAAACGGAAAGCATGCGGATTCCTCCGCTCTCGCTTTTACGACGTTTGATTTACGCGCGCGGATGGCTTTGTCGAGCCTGCCCCCCCTTCCATCTTTGCAAGAGGCTTTATATTCTTTTTTTTTGGCAATATGGTTCGGGGAAGCTAATTTACCGATAGATTCGTGGATCGATGGATTATATTGGCGATCGGCGCGCAGTTCTGGATTAATATAATTAAGTAGGAGGATTGAGAGGCTATTTCCGCTCTTTCATGGGAATATTGATGGGTTCGGAGTCGTGCGGGGGGGACTTGTTACAGTTTCGCCTTTTACGTTTATAAACGCTTTTTTTATGGTCCCTTGCGTAACGGCTCGCGGAGACTTTTACGCGCACGTACATATATTTTATAATATCGTATATTATATATTTTGCGAATGACGAGATCGTTAAGCGATAAATCGTAACTTTTATGGACTTACAAGCTCGCTTAAAATTTACGAACGAGCTGGGAAAACAAATTAATCAATCCTAGCATTGACGTTTTATTTAGACCGAAAAATATACTATCTCGACGTGTGCGAGCGCGTCGTGTACATTCTAAGCTCATGCAGCTCTCGACTTTTATTTGGAAAATTACCGGTATATCCACTCGATCGACTGTCGCAATATATAAAATTGTGCTTGCCAATATACGTCGATTGCGCAATACAAAATTTCTCGAGTTTAATGACGCAATTAGGCTTCTTAATCGAGTCACCCAAATACGTACGCAATAAAATTTAAAAAGACTCGAAATTAAAAGTCAGTACCCGAAAAGCGTATATTATTCCTCCTCTGTCTATATATCCATATCGATTTCCAAATTCAATCTATCCGCATTACCAGACAAAGGCAATGAATTATCCGTCGAGTTGACCTACACCTCTCTTTCTCTTTCTCTCTCTCTCTCTCTTCCCACACACCGTCTTTAAATTCAAATGATCTCGCACTCGCACGTAAGCGAGAGGCGAGATGGGATACGTCGTGGAGCGTCGGAACGAGATAAAAGCCCAGCGGAGAGGCAAAGGAGAGAGGGAGAAGGAGAGAGAGGAGGTGGAGGAGGATGTGTGTTTCGCGGCGGCTACGTCCTTGTCCCCTCGATTCCTGAATGGCCGTCCTGGGCATAATCGTGCGATCGCCGGGCGCCACCGGCCACACGTGGGAAGAAGAATCCCCTCGTCTCTCTCTCCCCTCTCTCTCTCTCTCTCTCTCTCTCCCTCGTTCACCACCTATCTCGGATGATATTCGTCCTCTCCCTCTCTTCTTCCGAAAAAGGCAATGCGCCTCTACTGGCCTCTTCGGATTTCACTCTCTCTCTCTCTCTTTCTTTCTCTCGTTAAATTTCTTCCTCGTCCCTCTTGGCATCGCGTGCGTTTGCCTTTTCTTCTCTTTGCAACTCGTTGCCTGGGCCCTCCTTTGTTTGTCGCGAACCGCTTCGACTCTATCTATATGTACGGCCGCGCTTTCTCACTGCTGGGGCTTCTCTCTCTCTCTCTCTCTCTCTCTCTCTCTCTCTCTCTCTCTCTACACGCGAATTTCCAAGCTTGTGGAGAAGTTCGATTAGTGCCCGCGACGATTCGCTGCTCTTCTCTGGTGATTATTGGTATTCCACCGCTCCCGTCAGATTCAACGAGTTTGGGAGGGATTATCGGTGGGATAGTTGTGCGGCTTGGATTGTTGGGGGATGATGAAATATCTTGCGAAAATTCGAGACGAAATCAATAGAATCGAATATTTTAAAAAATTTCTGTTCTCTATAAGCGGCATTGAAACGCGATAAAGCGCACGTGTTCACCACTGCGGAGCGGTGCAAGAGCTTATTTGCCCATGTAAATTACCGGTTAGATTATGTTCAAGTGAAAATAAAGCAATTATTCCATTTAAACAATTTGAAGAGACGTACAAACTTTTTTTCTTCTCCTTCCATGCGCACTCGCGCCGAGTGAATAACAGTTTCAGTCTGCTAAAGTCGTTGAGTTAAATTATGTTTTTCGCTCCTCTCGCCGCGATGATTCAACGTGAATAAGCTCCTGTAATGCACTTTGAATAAAATCAGCCGTTAACGTTCTTAATCTGCCGTAACCCCGCATTAACCCAACAATTATTCAATTAAACAACGTCAGGATAGACCCGTGCCGCGTCTCAAAAACGGTATACCTTTACGCAGCCTCGCCAGCCCACTCGCTAAAACTGATTAATCAAGTATCCTCGACACGTGAAACGTCTTTAGCCCCTGAAACGCCCCGGCGCACCTTCATCATCGTCATTAAAGCTCTCTCTCTCTCTCTCTCTCTCTCTCTCGAGTGCACGAGTAACGAAAAGCTCTTGGGAGAGAGGCTCTTCAAAACGCACTCAATTCCGCGCGACGCACACTCCAGCCAGTTCTCCGGTTTTATACCCATCCCAAAGAGTGAGAGTGAAAGAGAGAGAGAGAGCCGGAAGTGTGCGCCTACAACACGCGGGGGGAAGCCGACATTCCGAAAGAGCCGAAGCGCGCAGACGGGAATCGGCAATTGTCCTATCCTCCCCTCGGTGCGCATCGCAGGCGTTCGTTGTCGCATTGACACGGGGGCGCGCGTGTCAAAGCAACACGCCGGATCTCGCGCAATCAAGCCGCACACCGCTATTCAGCCTTTCTTCTTTTTTTTCCCCCCACTCTCCCAGCGTGCGACCCGGACGACTACGTTTATACTGGGAGTCGCGCGCGTCTTTTATTCCTGCCGCGAGCTTAATCGAGCTTTTGAAAGCTGGTCCCTCCACACGCCAGGGACAAGACGCTGGGATGTCAAGGGAGGTGTTAACAGCCTTTGAATGATCGGTTCTGCTCAAAAGCTTTTCGGGGGCGCTCTCTTTTGAAACTTTGCTTGGGGAGGGAGGTACTCTCTCTCTCTCTCTCTCTCTCTCTCTCTCTCTCTCTCTCTCTTTCGGTGGTGTTTTCTATTACTCGAGCCGTGAAACTTTTTTGTTTCTCTTTCGACGGTTGTTCGTTTATTCATCCTCGAGTCTGTGGCTTGTATATTTCTTTTTGTTTTCGTCTTTAAGAGCAAGCGGCACCGAGCTCGTTGAGACTGGCTGCTGTGCTAATTTATTCATTCTTCCTTTACAAGGCAATCGTAGACGCTTGAAAATGATATACAAAGTTATATATATATACGTACATATAAACGAGAGGAGAGGAATGCTTGATGCAATCGTATGTATCAATTCTTCAAACGACGACATTGTAAAGTCCCGTCAGCGGAATGAGTCTATTTTTAAAGCGATAATCAAATGCCATCTTCCTCAGCCGTAGCCCGAATGATTTCATCGTCGCTTATGTTTTTAATGAATTACGACTCGCGCATTACACGTATACCCGGCCCGCAAGATTTTTTTCTCTCTCTCCCGGCCTAGGCTAATCAGCAACGCTCGTTTTCGCGCATTAAAAAAAGCGTGCACGCGGCCCTGCGAAGAGACCGGCCGGTCACAGTCGTCTCGTCATGATCCGGCCGCAAAAAAGTCGTAAAACGTCGTCGCGACTTGATGGAGATTTATCCTCGTCGCTGACGGCCCCGGCCCCGATCATCATCATCATCATCGTCACGATCGTTGTACGGTCGCTCTTAACGAACGTAATCTCTTTGTTTTTCCCGCGACACAGTCCTCCACACTCGAGAGAGGCCCAAGGCTGCGATTTCGTCCAATTATTTTCGAGATTTCGTTTTTCGAATTTCCCCATTCGAGAAAGACGTAATCGTCGTAAACGTCCCTCTACCCCCCACTCTTGGAGAAACTAATTAGCGATAATAAATTGCCGGCGCGACGCTATTAAAACTTTGCTGGCCTCAACTGCTTCCCTACAACGACGTTCGCTTTTGTCGTTGAATCAACGAGGCAAACTTGACTCCTCCCTCCCTCTTCGTACTTTATTTAACTCGAGTGTTAATAAATAAATTATTCAGTGTTAAATGTATCAACTTTGTAATCTACATCCACTGAGTTGTTGTACTGCTTTAATTGTACACTTTATTTCGGGAATCGTAACATGTGTTTTTTACAGTGACAACATTGAATTTTAACGAAGAAGTTATTAAATATGTTAATAAAATTCCACATTTAATGAAATAAAAACAAACCGTTGCCTCTTTCTCGTTCACGGCCACCAGCCAAACGCCCATTACATTTATACAATCGAGACATTACCGAGGGCAGTTTCGTAATTCAGCGATAAGTCGAGGAGCCCTCTCCCCTTACCTCCGAAAATCTGGCTATCACAAAAGTCCTTTAATCACAGGCAAAAGCGAAGCGACAAGGATAAAGAGAGAAAGAGAGTCAAGCTTCCGGAGTCCGGTAAAAGACAAATTTGCGCTCCATTCAGGCGGTCGGAAAGAGTCGGGGGAGGGAAAAAGATCGAGCGGCCGTTGAAGAGAGCGAGAGAGAGAGAGAGAGAGAGAGAGAGAGAGAGAGAAGAAATTCGAAAGTTCAACACCTGCCGGCAAAGAGAGAGAGAGAGGGTCCTCCTGTCGGTGTGCTCAGCGGCAGCGGCGGCGGCGCTTCGGGGCAAAAAAGAATTCGAGGCACGCGCGCTCTTGCTGTAGGGCTCTCGTTTTGCGCCTGCTGACAGATGTTCCACCTGTCAGCTGCCACATGTTGCTCTATTTGTGCGCGCCTCCTCCTCCCCGACTACTCCGCCACGGTCTCCCTTTCCTCGGAATTTCGTAGTGGTTGTTGCCTGCTTGCGCGCCCGTCGTAAATACCGCTGCCGCCGCAGCGACTTATCCTCTATACCTTCCCTTGCCCCTGTACGCCATGTAATTTTCTTTCGGGGCCTTTTCGGAAAGCAGCCGGAAGTTTTCCACCCCTTTCCATGCGGCCTTTGCGTTAAGTTATTTGATTGCCGCTCGCTCTGCAATTACGACGATGTGAATAATAAGCGTGTAATAATGGACGTTTCTTCAGTGCCTGTGTCCACATGACCTGGGATAACTATGGGGACGTGTATACACGGATGTGCACGCGGTGGTTGTACGACTGTTGTTTTTCTTTTTCGTGCATGACAGGCGTGGCTTGAATTTTTTAGAAATTCATTTACCGAGAATGCATGCCTTTTTTTCATCGAGGCACGATCGCTTGATTGCAGATCATTAAATCCATACTGCCTAATAACGCGTGCGAGATACGTGTGTTTAAGCTCATGCGGATTGAATCAGGAGGATTAATAAATTAAAATGTAATGCGGGGCTCATGTCCGATTGAGTGTTCGCCGTAAGGACGGACATTCAAAGCGAAAAAACCGCCGAATTCTCGGTACGCCTTTTTTGCTTTCGCTTCTCGTAATAAAAGGGCGTGCACAAAAGTACTCGCAGAGCTGCGACCGGCTGATCGAATGTCCTTTTTGCAAACAAACAAAAAAAACACGATTATAATGAACCCTCATGCTATGGGACGCGCTCAAGTGGTGCACATGACACAGGCTTCGCGCTTGAGTTTCTTGTCCTACTCGCTGGTAAAAAAAAAGAAAGAAACAAATTGATGGCTTGTCTCGGGAAGTGGTAGCTCGTGGAATTTTTTTTCTCTGCATTTTAGCTGCGCTGTAGTGGGGTAGTCTGTAAGTACAGCGTGTAAGAGGGCATGTTTCATACTTTGCCGAATTTCGGCTCTCGGCAATCGCGAAACATTTTTTACTCGCGCTCGCGTCTGCTGCCTAGATGAATAGCCTTATATTTTACGAGGAGTAGCGAGGGCAATAAAACTGACGAGACTTCTCCGTTTATAAATCTTTATAAATCACGTTTATTTTTATCGTTCATCATCGCTCCCACCTCCTACCCCGTCCAACGGCAACAAAAAAGCGTTGCACTGTTCTACGGTTCTTTGATGATGCTTATCTTTTTTCCGAATCGCATAAATCCTATTTAAATTTTTGTTTCGAGTTCTTTTTTTTCCATACCGGATCGAGCGTATTTCGGTATATATATTCCGAAACATCTTTATCCCCCAATCTTTGACGTATGGATTTCAAAATCGATATTCCAGCGACTGAGCTATTACGAGACCTTATCTTGTAAGTAATCAAAAGTGTTCCAGTTAATTTGATTATAATCCCTGCGTGTCGATAACGATCTGAAACCAGCCCTTTATTCTCGTATACATTAATATTCGAAAAAATAATATTTTCCAAAGCTGCACAAAAAAAATATGGAGAAAAAATAAAAATACCAAAATGTAGTTTATCGTTACATTAAAACACATTATACCGTACCAGTTGACCTCGGTCGCTTCTCGCCTTGAACTTCATCGGTCGAACCTCGGGCGGGGCTGCCGGCAGGAATAAGTGCGCTCTCGGTGCGAACAAGACAAAATCAGTATTGGACGCGGGAGAGGAAGAAGATGCGAAGCCGATACGTACGCGGCATAATCCGTGCGGTGAGCGCACGAGAGATCGACCTTGGTAGGATGAGCCGTAAGCGCGAGATGAAATCGTCGATAAAGACCGAGTATGGAGGGGGGAGGGTCTATAGATGCGCGTCAGCCAGGCCGTTTTTCTCGAGTACGCGCGCATACAGCGCGGAGCGCGAAAACGAAGGGGTAAACCGATCGCAATCGCGTGGCCTAATCGTGATGATGCGCCGTTAAGTCCCGATGATCATCACGCATGCGCGCGCATAGCCCCGGAGAGTAATATCTTCTCCTCCTACTCTGCAACGGCTGCTGCTGACTCATTTCTGCTCTGCGTATAGACACACTTGCGCGATTCATTCGGCGCGCAATGTAGAAAGATCGGTAAAGATCGGCAGCCGAGAGGAACACGCGTCGTTACGTTGGCACAGGAGCGTCGAGAAAAAGTTGTAACGAGGCCGTGAGTTATACCGATCTCGCGCTGTGTGTCGTGTTTTGATATCCGACGGGGGCATTTGAGGAAGAAACTCAGCCCCGAGGTGACGCTAATGGAATCGTTAAAGTCGCGAAATTGTGTTATTCGAACCGAGCGATTAGGGCTTTCTCTCTCTCGCTCCAGTTGATAACGTCTCGGCTCCCGTAGATTGATTATTAACGAGAACTCGTTAGTCGGCGCTTGTCGATCTATCTCGGCTTGGCCTCTGATTTTTTAATCGACCCACCAGCGGCGGCCGATTAAGCAATTTTCGAGTTCTTAAGCGGCAATCGATACGGCTCGTTTCTTGAAATTTAATCCTGCAATCTTAAGCAGCTTCTCTCACTCTCTCTCTAGATATTCTTGGAAATTTCTTTCATATTGGAAATGAAAAATTTATTTTTCATTCCAATTAAAAAAAACATCCTCGGCGTTAAGACACGCGGTAATAATGATTTATCAACGCCCACGTGTTTTCCGTAAATTATTAGGAAAATCCCGCCGTCATCCTATTCAATTTCAAACAATCTCGTCCTACGATTTTTCAGAAAAAAAGAAAAGAAAAAAATTAATAATCCCGTAAGGAGCAAAATGTAAGGACGAAGCATGGCATTACACCTAAACGACATCGTTACACGCAGCCGCATATAATGATGAAAAGCTAATCGATCGGAAGTTGAAAGCGATATATATCCGCGCATCAGGTTGCCTGGCCGCGAAGAGACGCCGTCAAGCCGTCAAGCTATAGTAAAGAGAAGGCAAACTGACGTCCGACCGCCGTGAAATCACGCGCCTGTTGCGTCGAGAGAGAGCCTCCCCTTTTCCTTCTCTCATCTCGGCAGTGCGTGCAGTGCGCAGTCGGCTCTTGGTATAGTCGGAAAATCGAGCCAGATATATCGCGTGTCTCGAGGCTCTTTAGACGCTGAACTGCTGCCAGCTTGGCCGCTTTGCAAAGCTCCGCTTGTCGCTGCGATATGTACCTCGTGGAAATCGGCTTCTGCGATGGGAAGAGGGAATATTGGCAAATCGACGCGGTGAAAGTCAGTTTGGCCATAGGCTGACGTCCGTTGTGTTACTCGATGTTCGGCTAATATGGCGTTTTTTTAATTCTTTTTTTTTTTTGGTTGGACATAAAACTTTGGGCAAAATTATGACGCTGCTTTGTAACAAGGTCGAAGCTCGGTATACGGGAAAATTATCATACGAATCGTCGATTAATTTACGGACATTATGCAGAGTAAGGCTGACAAAGCAGTAGCATGATATTCTAAATAGCTGTCCGATTAAAAAGTCAAGACTCTCGTCACTTGCGTCCCGTTATCCACGTGCTTGTCTATCGCGGAATCTGCTCGGATCTGTGAATCTAAGCGAAGACAAATCGCTCGATTAACATATCAAAACCGAGAAAACAAAAATCGGGCGTGAACGCCGAGATTGAGACATAACGATATCTTCGGCCGGCGCGAAGTCTTGTAACCGAAAGGCACAGCGCGACAACGACGACTAGTGGCCGCAAGCGTATAAAGGCATTCAAAGTGGGATCTATTAGGAAGAGTGACAAAATACTTTACGATAATCCGATATCTACCCTCCTCCCCCCCCCACCACCGCCACCACCACCCGTCGTTTTACGAGCCAATCTCATTAAGGCTGAGTTATATCGTCGCTCATCGAACGCGCGCGCGCGCGCCTTCTGGAACGTATCTCTTTTTTTTTCATCTACCTTTTTCACGTTTTTTTTTTCAACCAAAACGGCTATGAACTTTTTATTTGCTTAGTCGAAAAACAAATTTATTGG
The DNA here is from genome assembly GCA_030522585.1 of Anagyrus pseudococci. Lineage (NCBI taxonomy): Eukaryota > Metazoa > Arthropoda > Insecta > Hymenoptera > Encyrtidae > Anagyrus > Anagyrus pseudococci. The sequence continues at coordinate 62,711 of JAPYYQ010000345.1, forward strand.
CGAAGCGTCCGGCTGCGTCTTCCTCCAGCCAGGGGCTAATCTTATTTGTTATGTATTATTCTTATTAATGTGGCACATATCGAGATAATTTCCATCGGGTCCCGATACTCTTTTAAGCCTAAGTGAATTCGAATGTTTACGAGCCAAGTGTGGCGGGAATTATAATTCCACCTGCGGAATAATCAAAAGTGTCAGCGGGGAATTTCACGAAGAAATCCCCTCTCTCTCTAGCGAAAGAGAAATTAATAATCGTCATGGGGGAGAGAGACACACCGGAGGCTCTTGTGAAAAGGCTGCCGAGACGGGCAGACGACGTCTTAACCGGCGCGTGTGCCCGAGGTAAAGGAGGAAGATCCGAGGTCTGATTACGCGGACCCGCGCGCGTGTGCGGCGCGTGACGTTTTCTTAAGGGTCCGCGCGACTGTTCTCAAAAGCGACAGATAAAACCGGGTGAGATGGCTTAAGCTCGTTAAGAAAGCTGTGTGGCGCGCGCGGGGCTAATTGAAAAGCGACGAGGGCGCCAGTGGAACGTGACGATTTCGATGTCGGAGAGCGACGCGACAGCGCTTTTCTCCCCCCCCCCCCCCCCACCTATTTCGTCGCTCTGCTTCATCTGTCTCGAAGCACGAGCTCGTTTGCCGATCGTCGCATTTTGGATTGTACGTAAAAATAAAATTTTGGGCTTCCTGCAAGCTTGAACCACAGACGCAAGCGGCAGCTTTAATCCAAGCTTTAACGCTTGCCTACGTGCACAAGGTCGACAAAGCCAAATAATCCGTAGGCCCGTTTATAAATGCACGCATATACATCTCGCGGTCCAGCAGTAACCTCCTCCGCGCATACCTTTATCCCAACGCGGTATATAGTCTCGAGGAATTCGTGAATGGGCATTCCGCGATCCGTAATGAAGACGGATTCGCTGGGGAATCGAACAACGGATTGGACGATCGATTTTCCAAGCCGCCTTTTCTTTTTTTTTTCCTCTGCACAGAGGGTGCATTTATCGTCGGTTGAGAAGGGCGAGAGAGGAGCGGGGGGGGGGAGGGGTAACAGTGAAATACGATTGTCTTGGGTGAGCTCTGGGAAGAGAGGGAGCATCGACGGAGCTTCCCGATTACCTCGGCTCCTCTCTCTATTCTCTCTCTCACTCTGCTGCCGTGGGGATTGAGTCAATTAGCTTTGCTTGAAAGCTTGGAAATTGATTTTTAAATTCGCTCCGCGGCCACTCTCTCTCTCTCTCTCTTTCTCCCTTGCTCTTTCTTTTTCACTCTTGCCGGATCAAGCTGTATATAGATAGTGTACTTTTCTCGTTGCAGATTTGACGTGCACTTTAATGGATTCCGAAAGTAACTTGGCTATCGTTGAGTAATTAAATTTTTTTTATCGAACATTTTTTTCTCAACCAAAAGATTATTAAATCGTTTGTTGTATCGTTAGTTGTCAATGCAATGATACTGCTACTGGTTAAATAAAACTTTTTATTTTGCACCAAAGTCGAAATGTTGCCCCTCCCCCCGCACTTGCGAATTTTCTCGTTTACAATTTCATCATTTTCTCCACGCGAGCAAAAAGATTCTATTTTTCCAAGGCAAACAAATATTATTGGCTCAGCCCAAAACACCGTAGGGTCATTTACGCAAACACACACACACACACAGGTGTAAATTAGAATTCGATCGGTGGGCTAAGCGCTCGCGCGCATGTGATCGTTAAAACCGCGTGAAAACGATCGATTAAACATGTATTTGCTTTTCTCGCGTACCACTTCATCGGAGGAAAGAGTATTTTTTTCATATATCCTGTTTACACGATTGCTACTGCCATTCGCGCGGGTTCTCTCAAGCTGGCGTTATTGACGGCTCGGATGCTAAATCGTTTTGCCGAGAGCGTTTGCTCGGACGGATATAATCAAATGTTTCACTAGCGAGCTTTTATCTTTTCCCTTTCCTTCTTTTTTTTATTGTTTTTTTACGCTACCTGCAGCTTTGGCTTTATAGACCGATGAAAAACAAAGTCAAAGGGATTTTGCATCGAGCAAACCAAAGCTGCAGGGATCATCCCTTTTGTTATTGCGTTTACGAATAAAAGCTGTGTACTTCTATACACTCGCAGTGAGAAAAAAAGAAAAAGGCCGAGTATAAACGTATCAGTCATTTGCAGGAGAGAGTTCGCAAAGGCAGGGACGCAAAAAGTCACGCGGCGTTTCTCCCTCGCGCAAATTACCCCGGGAGAGAGAGAGCTCGCGCGATAAATTAAGCCCGCGCAAGGGGGGAGGCGCGCGGAGGGATTCATCAAAACTAAATAAGCAATATCCCGGAAAGTCGCATAAATCTTAGATCGCTACGCGCGCGCGCCTGCAATAAATTGCTAGAGAAGGAGGCAAACGCGGAGGGAGGGAGGAAGCTAGCCCGGCGAAATCAATGCTGCTAAATCAGTTGCGCGCGCGAGGGAGCCTGAGACGGAGATCCTCCGGGTTGATTAATAAAACGGATTACTCGAACGAGCGTTCGACTCTGCGACTATGGGGGGAGAGAATACTGTGAAATCGATCTTGATTGCGAAAGCCTGCTTCCATATACTCTGTACGTTGTTACTGCACTGAAAATGTAGGAAAAATCTACGGCTGGGCTTGCGCGAAATACACAGCTGCCGATGCTGTGAACTGAGTTTCGCTATGCTCGATAAGTTCATTTGTTTTTCTAAACGATTCTGTTTTTGATATACTAAACTCGAAAATCACCTACACAGTTTGAAGTATAACTATTGCTCTTTATTCCAGCAGACAAATTCCACCAGACTGCGGTGTAGAGAAGAGCCTTTACCCTTTCATCGAGTTATCCAATTCGGCGACATCAAGCATTCCCAGTGCACGCGTATTCGTGTGTGCTTATACCCAGAGTACCGTATCGTCTCTCACTGCACACAGCGCTTTTCCGATGCTCTTTCGTGGCCTTTGGCGCGCGCGCTTTATGCGCTACTAATCATTCCTTTTAGGCCGCAAATTAAGAGGCAGCCTCTAAGGAAGCGCACATCGCTCGTGAAAGCGAATTCAATCGATCTAGCCACTCGACTTTTTAACACCTCGCTTTGCTCGCGCTATTAATTGGAGTAATCATCTTCGATGAGCAAAGAGAGAGAGAGAGAGAGAGAGAGAGAGAGAGAGAGAGTCGCGCTGAAGGGAGAAGGATGGAAAAAGTGCGGTCACGTTCTACATACACGAAGTAGCAGCGGCAGCAGCCCTCCGACATGAGCGCGGATGAATGGCCGGAAGGATGAATGAGAACGTCGCCGGGTGGAGAGGGAGAAAGCACTTTGCTCGCGCAATCTCCGACGACGTGTCTTCTCTTGCCTTTTCCCTCTCTCCCTTTTTCTCGCTCTGCCATGTCGGCCTCATCCCCTTCTGCTGCGCCGCCTCTGGTTTGACGGAGCGGGAAACGCGACGTGGAATGCCGTTGTCGGCCGAATCGTTGAACAACGCCTTTTTCTCAACCTCCCAAGCACGACTCTACCCCATGACCATTTTTATTACAACCGAAGCTTCATCTCGAGAGCTCGTGCCATTCAAACTTCGACTTTCGTTGTGTATATACTCAGTCTAAAGTAGTTATCGACAGTCAGTTAGACACGCAAATTTACATTATAAGCCTCGCTTCGTCGATTCGTTCCAGTAATTGAATCCTTTTAAACAAGTGTAGTTAGTAGGTCGACAATCACTTGAACGGCAACGTCATATTCCGTCTCTGAAAACAGCCAGAGAGCGATTCCCTCCAATTCCGTAGTACAATTCAAGCGGCAGTCGTCACGTGCAAACTCGGGCTCTCGCTTACACAGCCCCAGCGAGTTCGTGACATCTCGCTAAGAGCCATACACAGCTCAACTAGTCCCACCCCACCTCCTCCTCCTCTTCCTTCGTGTGTGCATGTCGCGCGCCCGTTACGCGGCTAATCGCAGCCCAGCGAGCATTACGGCAAAGACAAGCTGTGTGTGCCAGTGCTGGCGGTGGCGAGGGCGACGTGAAGCACGTGAACCGAAAGCAGAGGAGCCGCGTATACGTGCTCGCGCTCATCCCAAGAGAGAGGGGGAGGGTGGCTGCAAAGCCGATATCGGCGTGTGCCAAGTGTGCAGGGTACAAAGCGCCCATATTGCCGAAGGGGAATATTCGGTTATGCGCGGCTTTCAATTTTCGCTGCGCTTGGCTCGATGTATGCCGCTCATTTTGCATTGGCTTTCTTGGGATCTCTATGTGCTATTGTGCATCCAAGGCCCTCTCTCTCTCGGTTCGTGGATGATTCGCTCCGCGTTTATATTGACCTACATAGCGAAGAGTGGACGTTTTGCGCGACCTTATAACCCGTGCGTGCGCGAGTGTACGTGTATGTGTGTTCACTTGCTGATCGAATGACTGTCTTTGGCTATCGAGTTGTGTGTGTGTGCTCTTGGGAAAATAGATGGGGCTTTCACTCAGCTGGAGAAATGGCCTTTGCTGACGCTGACTATACGAGGCATTTGTCTCGGTGGGGAAATAATACCGCCACTCGAGTGCCCGATATAAAGCATCTCTCCCATGATGTTAGAGATCTGTTATTCAAATAAGCTTTCGGACTATATGTTTTTATGACGATTTGTGTATCTGATTAGAAAAAAATGTTCTCGATGTATCTCGAAAAAATACGATTATTAAACCTGTTTGCATTATGGAAGATTTTTTTTTTTTAATAAACTTAAGCTAAATTTAAGTTAAACCCCTCGAAAATCAAGAATGATAAATTTTCCGTATTACGAGTAATAAACGCGACGTAATTAAGGAGCGTATAATCCAAGTTGACGTGTTCCATTTGACTTTTGCAGCGATCTGCGGGGGTCTGTGCTGCGACAAGGAAATGGAGGAACATCTGCGCCAGCAGGCTAAGGAGGACTTCCACAGCCAGATTCATCATCACAGTAGAAGTCTTCTCGGTCTCCTGGCAACTACAGCCGATGCCCTTAGGGGTAAGTTTTCCCTCTCACTTTTACCTTGCCATTCTCCCTATTTTTTGCTTTCGCTCTCTTTGCTCCCCTGCTTCTTGTGACGTGAACGACAATAGTTTTGCCCTTGATACATCGTCGTCTGATACTGGATGTAGCGATGGAACGCGCTGTCACCCTCGTAATTTGTACGAGCCCTTGTGGACGCTAAGGATTGCGGAATGCCTTCGTAAAGGGGAATGTCGTAGGACTTGGCGTTTTGTTAATTGATGGATCACCAGTTTTATGTTTGTCGAGAGGTTCAAGTTAAGAAGATGCTTAAGAGGGATTTCCGGACCAGAGGCGTAAAAGTAGGGGTTGTTAGGCGTAATGATTTATTTGTGATAGTGCAGTGATTACAAAGTAGCACCTATCATAGAATTAAGTAATTCTGTTACAAAAAAGAATAAATAAATTTCAAAAGCAGGTGATGCGACACAAATAATTCCCAGTCATCCGGGAAATCACTCGACGAGACCTAGAGAAAAATTTGCTTTTGTCATTATTAAAGAGTATAAAAACAGCACGCGCGCCCCGTAATAATGACCCAGTAACACCCCTCGCAGTGTGGTTGGGGAAAGAGGTCGCAACTCGACAGCCCTCTTTAGGCCGCGAATCCGTTTTTCTGTGACATTCGATCGTCTGGCTGCCGAGCTTTAATAAGAAAACCGCATTATCCCACGGAAATGATCTCGGCAGAGAGGGAGAGTAGGGCCGACCCAATTAGCCGACTAGAGGGATTCAAGTGGACGGGCCACGGAAAAGAGTAGCTACGATCGACCTTTCGCGCGCCAACTGGATCGAGAGGCTACCCAAGTGCCTTATCACCCTCGGAGCCGCGTTGTATATACGCTAGCCGTTCATTTTTCCCCCGCGCAGAAAACACAATACGTTCCCCGGGATTAAATTGCTCCCCGAAAGTATAAGAAAGCGCCCGTATTATTCACTTCTTATTCTTGTCTGGACTTTTTTGAAATGAGCGTGCTTAATTTAATCAGGAGAATGAGATATAGGGAACCGGAGCTTTGTACGTAAGCGTCAAGCTGGCGCGCCTGCGATCTCGTAATATCGCCTGGAAGGCGTTTTATTATTAGCGGATTAGACGTGCCTAGCTAAATATTATTCGCCACGGAGTAACGAGCTTGATTATGGATCACCTTATAGTAAACAGGAACTCCTCGTTGTTAAGGGGGTAGTTGTATAATTAGAGCCGCGTGTATGAAAAATTACGGCGATAATAAAGCAGCCGCAGCTGTTGAACGAACTATATACGCGTATGAAATAAGCGCTTTTTTTCTCTCTCCCTCGTAGGCTTTCTTTCTACATACGAAAAGAAATAACAAACGTGTCGTGTTCCAGTAAACCCGATCGTTCCAGTTTAAAAAATCATTAATTTACGCGCGTATGTGTATACAAAAGCTCGGGTGTAAAAGTAAACGACGAAATCTGCGCGGGATCAATCATTTTGCATAACTTGCCAATATAAGAACGGGGGGGAGGGGGAGAGAGGGAGAGGCTCGACGTGGGGCAGTTAAATCCATCACAATACGCGGCCAATAATTCAGCAACATTAATTGCCGCCAACCACCTCTCGGCTCTCTCTTTCTCTCTTTCTTATACCGTAGCTCGAACTTTATCGAGGCTCGTATATATCAAGTGGTAAACTCGCGCGAGGGAGAGAGAGAGAGAGCAGCTCAAGTGGCCGTAGCGAAAAGGCAACTACTCCCACACGTGTGCCCCTTATCAAGCGTCGCGCGCGCTCTGACACGTGTGATATTTTCCCGCGTTAAAGGAAACTCTAGCTTACGTATATTTCCAAGCCAGATATCCTTTCATACAGGTAAAATCGTCTTATTTCGCCGAAGCATTTTCTTTTGGTCCGTCGTCAAGTTTTTTTCCCCTCTCTCCGACTCTTTCTTTAGCGCAGAAATCGTTTTCCCGCAGCTGAATGGGAAATTTTTTTTGTGGCGCACAAGCATTGTGGCTTTTTCTTGCTGGCGGGCTCTCTACGGCGACGTGACGGGACGCGAGGAGAAGCTGATTTCTTTGCTGAGCTTTTTTTCGCGCCAAGCTTTTCTTCCCCCCCCCCCTCCTAGCTCCCGCTCGCCCAGCTGCGCCTCTCGCTAAATATTTCTGACCTACTTTTACGATGAGAAGGGTCGAATAAGACTGGGGCGTGAGGGCCCCACGGTTGATGCTGGATTTTTACGGATTTTCTTTTGTTGAGTTTGTATGGATCTGGACAGTGGCATCAGCCGGGAGTTTGAGTATTGGATTTTTTTTTTGTTAATGTTCCAAATGACTTTATGATGATTTTTATAGTTAGGAAATATTATGAATTTTTATGATGGAAAAAGAAACTTTAACAATTTTTTATCCATATTTGTTACAATTACATTTCGATACTAAATTTCGATGTACTAAATTACTCGGATAAAGATGTCTTTAAAGAAGCAATAATTTCGATTATCAGTAGCGTACGAAAAGTCACAAGTCCCATTGCTTTTCCCTTTTTCTGTCAGCATCCAGGATGCCGTTGCAGCTGCTGGCTCGTTGAGACTTCTCAGGCTTATCCTCACCTCTACTCCCCTTTCACCCCCTCTTCCACGGATTTCACCAGGGCGCGAAGAGGCCCATTGAGAATTTTAGTCCCACTTGCGAAATCAACGAGCCTGCCCACTCTCTCGCCTTTGAGAGTCGGCGCTCTCTTACCACTCGAGTGAGAAAGAGAGAGAGAGATATATATGTGCATGCGGAGGGCTTCCCTCTTTTTCTCTCTCACTCTCTTTCACTCGGCACTCGCGCGCCACATGGATAAGGATGGATCGATCGAGAATATACGCGCGCTGGATCGGCGAAATTGAATTCTCTAGCGTAAATACGCGCTTTTGGAGCGTCTTATAAAAGAGCGAGAGAGGAAGAAGCAAAGACGAGAAGTCTAGGCAGTTTGCTCTTTCCGAGCGTGGCGTGGCTTCTAATGCGATAGAAAAATCCACCAGCTACTCTCGAAGCGCCTCTCCCCCCCCCCCTTTCTGCTTGGAATCTCTTGATTTCGCGCCAGAGCCTCGAGCGCTGGTTCGCTTCATCTCTTATATTTTTCTCTAGGTTATTTTATTTTTTCCCTGACCCCCCCTCCCTCTACAGAATTTTTTTTTATTTATATTCCTTTTTTATCTGCCCGGAGATGGAATCGCATCGGGGAAATCAAAAAGTTTATTACTACACTGTAAAATTGAATCGTCGTTTCGATGCTGGGCAAAGAGAGAGAGAGAGAGAGAGAGAGAGAGAAAAGGAAAAGGAAAAATTGAAAGTAGGATATATGCGAGTACGTGTATTTTATGACCGACGGGACTCTGCTCGTGGGAGTATACGTGGGCACACAACACAAATATTTCACGTAGTCGCGATCGCAAGAGAACGAGAGGAAAAGAACGATTACTTGTAAAAATTGTTAGTTTTATGAAATTCCAGAAATATTCCGTTTCAGAAATATTTTCGCTTTCTGTACACTCCATTTTTTCCCCGTTTTTTTTTTTTCATTTTCCGTTTACCGCACGATAAAGTTACATGGTAACATTTCTAACTTATCCGGTGCGCGCGTCGAATAAAATTCCTGGAAAAGCAGGAAAATCAATTTTCCAGGACCAACGAGAGTGTAGATCAAATATTATAAAAATGTATTTCCTAACTTACATTATGCGAAAAACATTAACGCGAATCGTGAACATAGAAAAAAAAAAGTTAGAAAAA